>ML095596.1:31032-61435 GCA_003697995.1 Taxidea taxus jeffersonii
CAAGTAGGCAGAGAGGCAGGCAGAGAGAGAGGAGGAAGCAGGCTCCCTGCCAAGCAGAGAGTCCGATGCGGGACTTGATCCCAGGACCCTGAGATCATGACCTGAGCCGAAAGCAGAGGCTTACCCCACTGAGCCACTCAGGCGCCCCAAGCTGGCCTTATTCTTAGACCATGTAAGCCAACTATGGTGGGATATTAAGGAAGGGATGCTGGGAGAGACTCCATGTTAAAGACATCACCCTCATCAGGGCTGCCTTGGTGACCCAAATGCTACCATTGATTTTTTTTCTTTGTATTATCATTACATTAAATAAGTGAAGAGGATTAAGAAGCACAAACTTTCAGTTGTAAAATAAATGATGGAGATGAAAAGTACAGCATAGGAATGTAGACAATAATATTATAATAACATCATGTGGTATGGATCATAACTACACTTACCATTGTGAACATAACATAATGTATAGAATTGTCAATTCACTACATTGTACACCTGAAACCAATGTAATAGTGAATGTCAACTATACTTCAATAAAAAAGATATTAAATGCTATTTGCGAAGGGAGACCAGTGAGTTTAACAGGTCCCTTGGAATAATTAGGACCTTGGGGAAATGGAACATGGAACAGATAAGTTTTTATGTTGGAAGCAGAAAACAAGCAAAGAAAGCCTGAGAATGCAGGGCCCTGAATAGAAAGGCTAACGGTGACAGAAACTAAGAAAACCCAAGGGGAGCACTGGATGCCTGTGCTCTCAAATAGAAGGGAAGATGCAGGCAGACAGATATGGTCACACTGTTGACACAATTTTGCCAAGGGCTCACCCTTGAATACTCCTTCTGAGAATGTGAGCAATGTTCTTTCTCTCTGTGCTTGCTTTCCTCCTAGATACAAAGCTAAGTCTGACTCTGCTGCAACAGATCTCACCACTTAAGAAAAATAGCCACACACAATGAATGCACTCAAATTTAAAATCTAGACCTCAGAAAGGAAATACTGACAAGATACCTAATAGATTAAGTATGAAGAATTAAATTGAATGAGGCACTTGGGGTGGAGAAGCAAAACCAGGCTTCATCAAACACATTTGGAACAACACTGCTAAACTGACAATACAGAAGGCTTTTGGTTGATTAACAAGGAGCATAATGTGAGAAGGGAGTTGGAGTAGAGTGCAGAAGCTAACTTGATATCTTAGATGTAAGGGCAAGGTATGATACATACAAATCCTGACAATTAACCATTAATGTGAGTAATCATAAAATTAAAGGCCAGAGGGGCAGATAAAGTCAAAGCATCTGGAGAAAAACAGCAACCACTTTCTGAAACACAGGCACATAAAAGTAAGACAAAAAGACCAATGGGCAAGAGTGCTTCTTAGGAATTGTAATGCAAAATCTATGAAGTGAACAAATAGGGGTCATTTAATTCAGGAACAAAGTACATTTAGGATCTTCTTATCCTCTCTTTCTCTAAAAAAAAAAAACCACATCAGCAACATCAGGCTAGATTCTCTCCATAGATGATTCAGCACCTCAAAAAGCTGAACAATGGAATCCCCAGAGATAATGAGGCAAGCAGAACTCTGAAGGACTGCTAGATCTCTTCTCATAAGAATTAAACCCCCCAAAGATTGAAAGGCACCAAAGGCAATGAGAGTAACTCTGGCCATGAGATTTGAGAGTTCTAGCGCCAGGAGCTGGGCTAGTAGTCCTGAACTAATGACCAACTAAGAAACTGAAGGAAAGAGCTAATGATTCCATTTTGGGAAAGTCAGAGGCAGCTGCCAAAGCATTAGAGAAGAAACAGCTGTGTTCTTCACTTAGGGGAAAGACCTAATTAAGTTGAAAATTGCAAACTATTCAGAAATGAATGATTCAGTAGGGGAGAGGGAAGATGAGAACATGAAGCAGGCGTAAAAGGAAAAGAGGACCATTTCCACAAAAATACATACATTTAAAAGCAGAGTTAAGCTAAACACATGCAAACAAAAGTCAAAGAAGAAAAAGAAATTCAGAATGTTTTACACAAGCTAGCTTCACCACTGTTTCATATTAATTTCCCTCACTATGATGGAATGATTTTTACAACCCCATGACTAAGATCTCCCATTCTGGTCTTTAGAAATACAGAGGAAAATCCAGCCAAAATCCTTTCTACTTCCCCAATAATCTTTTCATACTAAATGAAAAATAAAGAGTCCTAAACTACCAGCAATGATTAGCCCCTATATAAAAATCAACCCAGTCCAAATTCTTCACTTAAAGATGAGAAACCTGGGGCCCAAGGAGAGAAAGTAAGTTGCTTGAGATCACGAATGGAGTTAGTAACAGATTCAGGACCTGAATCCAGATGCCTGAATCAGGGTTTTCCTTCCCTATACAACAAAAACCCCAGTTAAAAGGGAAAAAATAAGAATTTTTTCAATACCTATTGGAAAGTAAAGAGTGATCACAGTGTGTTTTAATAATATGGAGATATTTTTTAGATCATCTTTGAGAAATGACCATCCCTAAAATGCTCATACAGTACCACAAAGAACAAGGAAATCTAGAATGACTGGGCCATCTGACAAAACTTTTAGCATTTATTGTAATAAAAACATTCAATCCGTAAAAGTCCAGATTAGAGGAAATGACAAGGGGAACAGAAGCTAAAGACTTGAATTTAATCAGGTACTGTTTGAAAGAAAAAGTTTTAAACTCTCACATAAGCAAGAATCCAGCAAGGTTAGAGGGAATGAAACTTCAAGAACACTCAAGCTGTGATTCAATTGAAGTGTTGTGGTCAACAGAATTGCCAGTGACACAGAAAACACAGCATGCCAACTCAAAGACTAAAATGTAAGAAACAAAGTGAAAGGCCAGTATCTATACAGCTAGCACCACTGAAGACACTCCTGGGTATTATCAAACATGCCTCCTGGCTAGATAGGCACACCAGTTATTTCCTTCTATCTCACAATAATGCTTCTGACTCCCTGATTTTTCTGGCTTCACTGTTATATTCTGCTGCAGTTTCCCTAAGCAACATTCTTTCTAAACTGGAGGAGGTAGTCCTTTTAGAACTGGAGGAGGTAGACCTTTCAGAACTTCCTGCTAGTCCAGTAGGCTTTGAGATTTCAAATGGAAAAATAGAACAATGCCCTGGATTAATATAACAAAGCCAGGAAACACAAACTCTCTTTAATCCTTGCCCTGTCTTAAGAGTAAATTATTTCACCTCTGGAATTTGTAAAATGGGGTGGGTGAGTACTGTCCTGAGGATCCAACATTGGCAAATGGCATCTGTTGTTTGGTAGTGTTCACAGCAATGAACTGATCAAGATTTGTTCACTGAAGGTCTTCTCCAGTCTTAGTAGTGTGTTATGACTGAGGGAATAGGGGGAAAAGTGACAAAGAAGAAAACGGGGTACCAAATGAAAAGAAGCCATAAAAATCTTCCACAAGGGAATGCTGAGCTACTACAACCAAAAAAATTCTTACTTAATGTCACTGAAAATATCTCCATTTTTTGTAAAAATGATGAAAGAGAAGTTATCCCTAGAAGGAAAGATGACAGATAAGGCTGAACTTAAAAGGGGGAGGGTTGGAGAAAGAGCTACATAAGAAGTATCAAAGGAGAAAATGTGTGGAAAGAGAGGCATGGGGAAGAAAAGATAGAACTTAAGTCTGTAGTAAAGGTAGCAGTTTGCAACTGAACCCAATAGAGGAAAGAGTGCAAGATTTGGCTGAGAGTGTTAGACTTAGACAAAGATATCACATGTTAGGAGAAGGAGGATTCTTAAATTTTGTTTATGGAAAATGAAGACAGTTAACAACTAGGAATAGCCACCTTGCTTAGAAAAAGAGGAATGAACAAATAATATAAGTCCATTGTACCCTTAGACTTATTTGGCCCCTAATACTAGGTTGAAAAGCCCCTCCCTTGGTAGTACTTCACTGGTCTTTGGTTTTTAAGTGTACTTCTTTTCTGAAATAGACTTCACTTTGATTTTCACCCCACGCTTCATGACATTACCATTGAGCAGCTTCCAAGAAAGGAATGCCAAAGGAGGAAATTAAGATGAAAGAGCAATTACCCCTCAAAGCAAGCACACCATACCATCTGTTAACTTGAGTATGGCACTCATTATGGATCCCCTGGCAAAAGGCCGTGTGCTCAGGAATCTGAAAAAATTGGGCCCAGAGCCAAAAATGCAGAAAAAAAAAAAGAGTTTGGAAATTGAAGGCTCCTAACAATTATCAACCACCTCATTTTACATTAAAAATAAGCAAAAAGCTAATTAATGTGATATAAACTGTGTACATAGGTGTTGAAGAGGTGGCAAGTAAAAGACAAATCAAGACAAACTGATAGTCAAGAAAGACTTTTTTCTTATAAGGCTTCAATTTTGTGTAAGATTTTAAAGGAGAAAGCAATATGGACAAGTGAACAAGGAAAATAAACCAAGAAGAATGACTTCATCAGCCTCACCTATCACTATCATTCTTTGACTGTCTACTATAGAATAGGCACTTTTCTATGCCTTATATGTGTGATCTCATTTAATCCTTACAACCACTCTGTAATGTAAGTACTACCAGAAATTCTACAGATGAGAAACCCAAACATTAGACAGGACAAGAATCATGTATACAACCACACAGCTATTAATTTGCTTAATATGATGAGAACTGAGAGCCCCTGACTCTCAGGTCAGTGCTCTCTTTCTGTTAAACTAGATTGTGCTGAAAGTAAAAGTGCTCAGTTCAACAGGCCAGCAAGCAGAAGGACACAGAAATTTAAAAAAAAAAACTATCTGATTCACGATAATATTGTACTAACAAAAGGTATTATACAAATATAAATATCACTTTGGTTTTTAGGAATTTTTTTTTAAAGATTTTATTTATTTATTTATTTGTTAGAGAGAGAGAGAGAGCAAGCACAGGCAGACAGAGAGGGAGCCTGCTTCTCCCTCTGCCTCACTTTGGTTTTTAATCCTAGCAACATTATTGCAACACTGCTCATCAGCCTATCTATGAATATATGAATTGAGATTTTGAGAGCTTAGTGACTTATCTGGGGCTCTGTGATGAATAAATAATAGAGTGAAAACTATAATTCTTAGTTTTCCCTGGGCAGCATGGCATTGTATTAGGGCTATAATTATCTTTTTAGCATTTTGCATATAACACATAGATTTGGCTTTTAAGGAAGTCAAAAATTATGCACTTCCAGTTACATTGATCATGGAATGTTATGTTTAAGCTATGAAACTTTTTCAGAATCTTTTTCAAAAACAGTGCTTTTCCCTACATTATAAGTTCTTTTTGACTATCCCTAATTCCACACAGTTCTCTGTGTATTTGTACCCCCTTCTCCCTCTCCCTTTCATCCTCCCCCCACTCTGTTCCTCCCACCCTCTTTCTCCCTTCCCCTTTCTCTGTCTCCATTTATTGGCAAACACAAACATGTCATAAGGCCCTTTACAAGTCAAAATATTTTAGCCACAAAACCACAGTCTGCCACCTAAATTCAATATACTATAACCAGTGAAGATGAGTCATGTGACTTATATTAATATAAGACAACCAGCTCTAAGCAAGGGAAGAGTAAAAAAAATCATTTATCAGCTATATATTTGAGTGTCTTTCTCCTGGCATTTATACAGAAAGGATTTTTTAAGGGACCTTAAAAAAATTTTTGAGATTTTTTTATCATTAACAAATGCATTTTTTCCACTACAAAAGAAGGCAGAAATCCAAAGACACATAAATTCCTACCATTACTCAGATGACACTGTCCCCATGGATGTGCTGTGAGCTCATTCATATGACAAGGAGATATGACACTTCAGGTAGGAGCTGTGCATTTTTCAGTCCATTTGAAAAAAAAAAGAATAGGAAGAATCCTTTGAAGAGTGACTTTTTAAAAGGAAAACTAGAAATGAAAAATGTATCTCCTCATTTATTTCTTAATGAAAGTCTGGGCATGAGATAGGAACCAAAAAAAAAAAAAAGACTCAAAATGTTATCTGCCACCCATTAGCCATTTAAGAGCAGTGAAGCAATAAAGGGAGAGCAGGGAAGAAGATCAGGACGCTGGCGGTTAGGGCATATACATTTTTACATAAGGAGAGCAAAGCAGAGTCAATGCCACCAGGAAAGAATTATAGCTTTGCTTGCCTCACCACAGGTGCTCAAGAGTGTACATTTTGTAATGTAGATTAACACAAACCTCTCTTCCAAGTTTCATAAAAACCTTTGGTAGACATTCTATAATTCCTCAAACCAGAATCTGGGCTAATTCAGAAAAATGATTTGATAGTGAAGGCAGCTTTTCAGCATCTAGACATTTCACAGTGAGTAAATCAAGTAACAATTACTCAATGTTACTTTGGACATTGATAGCTCTGGGCAAACTCAGAAAGTTGTCACCCTTAGCACCCCTTTTCTGTGCTTCCCCCTCTGAGACTCTTAATGTTCAGTATTCTAGAAACCATCCCCCCATGTATGCCAAATTCCAAATGTAGAAACAATCTAGTAGCAGTCATTTAACAATTTAGTGTAAATTTCAACAAATTCATTCCCTCTTCCCAAGGGTTGCTTGAAGTTTGAACTGTTATTGTAAAATGAAATGCCTAATCCTCTGTTAAAGGGATCAGAGACAGCAGCAAGCAGATGAGGTTTTGGATGGTGGTGTCCCTGAAATTATGCAAGAAGAATATTTCATTAACTGAATCTCTGTAATAACAGCCCTTTCTATTTTTTGAGCACTTACTATGTACCAGGAAGTATACTAAGTACCCTACCTGGATCATCTCACAACCACCCTAAGAAGCGATTTCTTTTTTTTTTTTTAAGATTTTATTTATTTATTTGACAGAAAGAGAGAGAGAGAGAGATCACAAGTAGACAGAGTGGCAGGCAGAGAAAAAGGGGGAAGCAGGCTCCCTGCTGAGCAGAGAGCCTGGTGTGGGGCTTGATCCCAGGACCCTGAGATCATGACCCGAGCTGAAGGCAGAGGCCTAAGCCACTGAGCCACCCAGGTGCCCCAGCAATTTCTTTTTTATTCCCACTTTGCAGATAAGAATATCGAAGATTCAAGAAAAAATAATAAGTAACTTGACTAAGGTCAATGGTTATTAAGTGGCAAAGATATGAATAGAACTTGGATTTGTCTTATTCCAAAATCTCAACTCTTAGCCACCATGATGCTGTTCTTGCCTTTGGATTTACAGGCAGACTAGTGATGCCAATCTTGAGAAGAGAATAGAGTAGAAGCAGTTGTGCTGATTCAATATGACTTGCTCATATTATTTAGAGCCTGAATTGATGGTGTATCATCTATCTGGAAGATTCTAGTGACAATTAGAAGACTCAGCACATAAAAAGATTAGCTAGTACATATTAAGGTAAGTCCAGATTATGCCCTTCGTGTCCCTGTCAAACTCAGTTGCAACCCCAGATAGTTTTATCTTACTTCTCTCATTACTCCTCATTTTAATTTCCTCTTTCTTTGTCAGTCAGTTAAGATTCTAACTTTGAGTCTCAACTTAAATGGCTATCATTCCTCTGTTAACTTTTTGGAATTTTATGCTTGTCTCCCTCTCAGAGTAGCTGTAAGGAATAAATAATATAACATTATAACATGAACTCCTACTACAATGATTTGGGGGACATTTGAGCACTTTAAACTTTCTATATTGAAGACAGTGAAAACTTAAGATACCAAAGGGGCTCTAAGTAATGCTACAAGTAGAATATTGGGTTCTGTGCCTACATTTCTGATATTGGCATCTTAAACTCTAAAAGATCCTAGATAATTAATATTAAGCTTCTGGAAGAAGTACCCTTTTCTGAATCAAATAAAACAATGTCTAATGTTGCAAATCTCACTTATTTAATATACAGTCAATTCCTCATCCAGAGATTCTGTCCGTAAGAATCATTTATTGTAGGTAATTTTTATTTAAGACAAATGAAAGAGAAATGAGGCACTTAAATGTGCTATAGATGGAGAAACAAAAGCACAGGATGAAGATATGGGTTCAACATGCTTTGAACACTTATGTCACAATGTTCTTTGCTCAGTGATGCACTTATTTCTGGGTATGAAATCTATCAAAGATGGAATGAGAATGTGGCACTACAGCAGCAAGAAATGCTTGTTCTTCATCTTTACCATGCAAATGTAATAGTTTGAATGTTGAATGGGCCCATTTGATAAGCTATCATTTTGAGCTAAACAGCTCTTATACAATATAGAAGACTTCCCTTCATCCAACAGTACAATGCTCATTTCTTGGCTCATCATCTTGCAGAAAGGAAGCAAAACACATGCCTAACCCCCTCATGCAATCAAGAGGAATTAAGTCCAAAGCAAAAGGCAGATAGGCAGTCTGGCAGGCAAGGCTACAGGCTGGGAATGGGTGCCTTCAGACTGTCGACATACAATGCTGATAGAAACATCTGCCACCCACTTCAGTACCACTGGAATCTGGAGAGCATAATAAATTACACCAACTACTGAAGCAACTTTTTCTGGCATTTAAATTACTGGAACATTATGGATTAATCACACAAACTTTAATGCCAAGTCAGTCATTTTCCCTCATGAGGAGAAACACCATACTAATGGAAGCCTTAAAGTGGATTGTATCTCTTCGAAAATTGTATTTTAAATCAAAGATCCAAAGCAGATACTTTTATGGGTCTCTAATTAGCATCACAAAGGAAACACCAAAAGGTTAATAAGAAATGATTAGTTCGGAATGATGGTTTCTTGGTGCCAGCTCCAGCAGCAAAATGTGTTTGCAGACTCTTTAGTTGCATAGATTGATCATCATCTGAATTCACAAAGCACTCACTTGCTATGTTAGCAGAAGGCTAGTGTGATTCAATACACCTATCCTACAGCTAACTGGGCCCAACAGTAAAATAATGTTTTCTGTAGTCAAAGGAGGAAGTTTGTCTTTGCCTCCAACTTCAGTTGACATCAATTATAAATCTTAAAGGGTTCGGTGAAGCTCTGAGAGGCACAATGATATCTTCTAAATTGACAGTTGGCACAAAGTTCTTGCTCCAGGTCTTAACAATCCATGTTGTGCATAGACACTGTATTTCTGAATGCTTATTTTGCCAGTCAGCAAAATCCTCCAGTGTAGGAAAACCCAGACTTCGTAGGTTACTCACAGATAATCACTCAACTTCTAAAATGTGCAGTTTGATAGTGAGTCAAGCAAAAGAATTTGCACTTTGGTATTTACTCTTGACTTAGCCATTGATTTGCATTTTGACATTAATAAAATCTTTAAACCTTTGGTGCATCTGTTTTTCTTCCAGAAAAAAGTGGAACAGATATTTATATGAAGCATGACTCTGGAATAAAATGGCCCTTTGAATTAGAGGGAATAAATTTTCAGAGTTTGAGAAGATGGTGGAGTAGGAGGACACTGAGCTCATCCCATCCAATGTTTTCAACAAGATATCATCCATATCCAAGTCTATAAACTGGACAGCAATCTGAATACTGACAGAAGAACAAACTCTACAACTAAATATAGAGAAGCAGCTACATCTGGAAGGTTAGTAAGGACAGAAAGACAGAGAGAGGCTGCCCACAGGAGGGGGAGAGCTGCATGCTCGGGGAGAGCTGCATGCTCGGAGAGAGCCTAGAAACTGGCCCTTGTACCAGGGAGTTCACAAAGACTAATCCCCATAACAGACAGCTTTAAAAACCAGAGAGGCTGAATAGGAATACATGAGCTTGTAAAACCAGTGGGGCTTCTAACCTGGAGCTTTAAAGCTCAGCCGACTCAACACTGGGGAGCCCAGAGAACCAGTGATATCCAGTCCCCACCCTTAAAGAAAAAGCAGCCTGAGCAGCATAGAGGAGCAACACAAAAACTGCAGTTTACATAACACCAGGGCAACAAGAGACAGATGTGTTCATGCTGATTTCTTAACATCTTGGGGGACTTTGGACACAAGGGAGCTAGCAGGAGTCATTTTCCTCCCCACCCCAGAGCATAAGCATAGAGACACCTACCAGAGGCAGGACTACACAGACACTTGCTAACTAACCATCTAGCAGACTTGTCCACTCCAATCCTGCTGGCCTCAGCCCTGGGCTCAGTGCAAATTTTGTGAAAGCTGGGCATGCACCCCACCAGCTGCCTGATGCACAGCTGCCACCAAATACCATACACATCCATAGCTGCAGCCATGCTCCATACCCACCCCAGCCACCGCACCAGGACAAACCATCACACTGTGCCCAGCAGCATGCCCCCGGCCAGTGTTGCATGCTGCACCTAGCCTCATACCCCTGGCTGCCCTGGCACCTAGCCCCTGGCAACCAGAACACTTCAGAGGATCTGGCATAGAACTACTGGCCCAGGGCACATTTTTCTAACACCACCACTCTGCTCCCAAGTTCCCTGGCAGGCACGCCCCATCAGAGCTGGCCTGCTTGGGTCCCACTAACACCACAGAGAGCAAGCCCACACCACGAGAGTCAGTGCAGATAACTGCACGGAAATGAAAAGTGACTCAGACACAACAGCAGGGCATAATCAACACACATAAGACATTCTCCTGAAGTACCATGTTCTGGTGAAAAATGGATACCACACTGCAAGCATTCCAGGACCTCTTCTTCATAAAATCACTATTTTTAAGAGAAGACCCAGCTGACTTTCTTAACACAGAGAAATAGAGAGAGGCAGAGAAAATGAGGAGACAGAGAAATCTACCCCAATGAAAGAAGAGGACAAGACCACAGCCAGAGATCTATGTGAAACAGATATAAGTAATATCCATGATAGAGAATTTAAATCAATGGCAATAAGGATACTCACTGGACTTCAGAAGACTGGAAGACATGATTAAGGCACTTAACACAGAGATAACAAATAACATAGTAGAGATAAAGGGTATAATAAATGAAAGGAGAAACACACTTGATGGAATGACCAGCAGGATGGAAGAAGCAGAGGATGAATTAGTGACCTAGAAGACAAAGTAATGGAAAGTAATCAAGCTGAACAAAAGAAAGGAAAAAGAATTATGCAAAACAGGAACACACTTAGGGAAATCTCTGACTCCATCAAATATAATAACATTCATATTATAGAAGTCCCAGAGGAAGAAGAGAGAGGAATGGGGACAGAAAATTTATTTGAAGAAATAATCAAAAACTTCCCTAATCTGGGGAAGGAAACAGATATCCTGATTCAGGAGACACAGAGAACAACCATCAAAGTCAATAAGTGACACCAGGACATAATGTAATTAAATTTCCAAAATATAGTGATAAAGAAAAAATTCTAAAAGGAGCAAGACAAAAAAAAAAGTCACTAACTTAAAAGGGAAAATCCATAAAGCTAGCAGGAGATTTTTCAATAGAAATTTTGTAAGCCAGAAGGGACTGTCATGATCTATTCAAAGAGCTGAATGGGAAAAATCTCCAGCCAAAAACATCCTTCAGAATATCATTCAGAAAAGAAGGAGAGATAAACAGTTTCCCAGACAAACAAAAACTAAAGGAGTTCATGGCCACTAAACCAACTCAGCAAGAAACCTTTCAAAGGGACATGTTGAATGGAAAGGAGAGACCAATGGCGCCTGGGTGGCTCAGTTGGTTAAGCAACTGCCTTCGGCTCAGGTCACGATCCCGGAGTCCTGGGATCGAGTCCCACATCAGGCTCCCAGCTCCATGGGGAGTCTGCTTCTCCCTCTGACCTCCCCTCTCATGCTGTCTCACTCTGTCTCTCTCTCTCTCTCTCAAATAAATAAATAAAATCTTAAAAAAAAAAAAAAGAAAGGAGAGACCAAAAGTGACAGTACACAGGTAAGCAACACACAGTGAAAATGAATAATCCTGCAAAAAATCTGTCAAGGAACTCATAACTAAGGATATAAAATATAATAACATACATCTAAAATGTAGGGAGGAGAAAAGAATGGGTTCAAACTTAAATGACCATAAACTTAATAAAGATTGTTATATGAGAAGAGGTTATATACTTCATGGTAGCCATATATCAAAACCAGTAATAAACATGCAAAGAATAAAGAGAAAAAAATCCAAATATATCACTAAAGAAAATCAGCAAAACATGAAAGAATCAGAGAAAATCTTCAGAAACAATGACAAAACAAATAATAAAATAGCAATAAATACATATCAATGATTACTTTGAATATAAATGGACTAAAGGCTCTAATCAGAAGACAATGGAATATTACTCACCCATAAAAAAGAATGAAATCTTGCCATTCACTACAACATAAATGGAGCTACAGAGTACTACGCTAAGCAAAACAAGCCAGTCAGAGAAAGACAGATACCATATCACTTCACTCATATGTGAAATTAAGAAACAAAACAAATGAACATGGGGGGCAGGGGAGAGAGGCAAACCAAGAAATAGACTCTTAACTATGGAGAATGAACTGAGGGTTGCTGGAGGGGAGGTGAGCATGAGGATGGGTTAAATAGGTGATGGGGATTAAGCAGGGCACCTGTTGTGATGCACACTGGGTATTTTATGTAACTAATGAATCACTAAATTCTATATCTGAAACTAATATTACATTCTACATTAACCAAATTTAAATAAAAATCTGGAGAAAGAAAAAAAGACACAGGATGTCAGAATGGATTTTTAAAAAAAGACTCTATGGGATGCCTGGGTGGCTCAGTTGGTTAAGCAGCTGCCTTCGGCTCAGGTCATGATCCCAGCGTCCTGGGATCGAGTCCCACATCGGGCTCCTTGCTTGGCAGGGAGCCTGCTTCTGCCTCTGCCTGCCCCTCTGTCTGCCTGTGCTCACTTGCTCTCTCTCTAACAAATAAATAAAATATTTAAAAAAAAAAAAAGACTCTATATGCTGCCTACAAGAGACCCATTTTATTTTTTATTTTTTATACCCAAGTAGTACTCCATTAAATACTACTTTATTTTTTTTCAGTGTTCCAAGATTCATTGTTTATGCACCACATCCATTGCTCCATGCAATACATGCCCTCCATAATACCTACCACCAGGCTCACCCATCCCCCCATGCCCCTCCCCTCTAAAACCCTCAGTATGTTTCTCAGAGTCCACAGTCTCTCATGCTTTGAAAGAGATCTACTTTAAATCTAAAGACATCTGCAGATTAAAAGTGATGGGATGGAGAAACATTTAACATGCAAATGCATGTGAAAAGAAAGCTGGAGTAGCAAAACTTATAACTAACAAAATAGACTTTAAACAAAGACTGTGGGGCGCCTGGGTGGCTCAGTGGGTTAAGCCTCTGCCTTCGGCTCAGGTCATGATCTCAGGGTCCTGGGATCGAGTCCCACATTGGGCTCTCTGCTCAGCAGGGAGTCTGCTTCCTCCTTTCTCTCTGCCTGCCTCTCTGCCTACTTGTGATCTCAATCTCTGTCAAATAAATAAATAAAATCTTTAAAAAATTTTTAAAAAATGAACAAAGACTGTAACAAGAGACAAAGAACACAACATAATAATGAAGGGAACAATCCAATAGGGAGATTTATAATAATTGTAAATATAGAAGCATCTAAATACATAAAACAGTTAATAACAAACATAAAAAAAACTAAATGATAATAACACAATAATAGTAGGGGACTTTAACACCCCACTAAAATCAAAGGACAGATCATCTAAACAGAACATCAACAGGAAACAATGGCTTTGAATGACACACTGGAAGACATGCGTTTAACTTATATATTCAGAACACTGCATCTTAAAACAGTAGAATAGACAATCTTTTCAAGTGTACTGAACATGGAACAGTCTTTTTAAAAGATTACATATTAGCCCACAAAACAAACCTCAACAAATTCAAGAAAATTGAAATCATGGTGATACATACTTTCTGACCACAATGCTATGAAACTACAAGTCAACACAAGAAAAAAATCTGTAAAGACCTCAAATACATGGAGCTTAAACAACATGCTACAAAACAAAGAATGGGTCAAACAGGAAATTAAAGAAGAAATTAAAAAGTTCATGGAAACAAATAAAAATGAAAACACAATAGTCCAAAACCTAAAACCTCTGAGATGCAGCAAAAACACTTCTAAGGGAGAAGTTTATAGCAATACAGGCCTAACTCAAGAAAAATTTCAAATAAACACCTAACCTTGCACTTAAAGTACCTAGGAAAAGAAGAACAATTAAAACCTAAAACAAGCAGAAGGAAAGAAATAGTAAGGATTAGAGCAGAAATAAATGATGTAGAACCTAAAAAACAAAACAAAAACAAAAACATGGGATGCCTGTATGGCTCAGTCAGTTAAGCATCCAACTCTTGATTTCCACTCAGGTCATGATCTCAGGGTCATAAGCGCGAGTCCATCATTGGGCACTGTGGTCAGCAGGAAGTCTGATTGCGATTCTCTCCCCACTCCCTTTCCCTCTGCTCCTCCATCCTCTCTCTCTCTCCCTCTCTCTCAAAAATAAATTAATAAATCTTTAAAAAAAGAATCTAAACAAATAATAGAACAGATCAATGAAACCAGGAGATGAATCTTTAAAAACATAAATAAAATTGATAAACCTATATCCAGAAAAAAAGCAAAAGGACACAAACAAATAAAATCACAAGTGAGAGAGAACTAACAATCAACACCACAGAAATACAATCATAAGAGAATATTATGGTAAACTATATGCCAGCAAATTGGACAACAAGAAGAAATGGACAAATTCCTAGAAAGATATTAACTACCAAAACTGAAACAGGAGGAAATTTTAAAAATTGAAGAGACAGATAACCAGCAAGGAAACTGAGTCAGTAATCAAAAATCTCCCAACAAACAAAAGTCCAGGACCAGATGGCTTCACAGGTGAATTCTACCAAACATTTAAAGAAGAGTTAATACCTATTCTTCTCAACCTGTTCGAAAAAACAGAAAAGGAAGGAAAACTTCCACATTCATTCTAGGAGACCAGCATTACCCTGATACCAAAACCAGATTAAGACACCACCGAAAAAAGAGAACTACAGGTCAATATCACTGATGAACATAGATGCAAAAATGCTCAACAAAATACTAGCAAACTGAATTCAACAATACATTAAAAAAATAATACACCATGATCAAATGGGATTTATTCTTGGGATGCAAGGGTGGTTTGATATTCACAAATCAAAGTGATACATCACATAAATAAGAGGAAGAATAAGAACCATATGATCATTTCAATATATGCAGAAAAAGCATTTGACAAAGTATAACATCCATTCATGATAAAAACCCTCAACAAAAGAGGTTTAGAAGGAACACACCACAACATATTAAAGGCCTTATCTTAAAAACTCACAGCTAACATCATCCTTAATGGGGAAAAAACAAGAGTTTTTCCTCTAGGAACAGGAACAAAAACAAGTATCCACTCTCACTACTTTTATTCAACAAGGTACTGGAAGTCCTATGCCACAGCACTCAGACAACAACAACAACAACAAATAATAATAATAATAATATAATAAAAGGCATCTAAATCAGCAATGAAGAAGTAAAATTTTCACCATTTTCAGATGAATGCTACTATATATAGAAAACTCAAAAGACCACGAAAAAACTGCTAGAACTGATAAATTCAGCAAAGTCACAGGATACAAAATCAATGTACAGAAATCTATAGCATTTCTATATACCAATAATGAAGCAGTAGAAAAAGAAATTAAAACAATCCCATTTACAATTGCACCAAAATAATAAGACACCTAGGAATAAACCTAACCAAAGGGGTGAAAGACCTATACTCTGAAAATTATAAAACACTAATGAAAGAAACTGAAGGAGACACAAAGAAATGGAAAGACATTCCATGCTCATGGACTGGAAGAATAAATATTGTTAAAATGTCTATACTGCCAAAAACACCAAGAGCATTTTTCACAGAACTGGAACAAACAATCCCAAAATTTGTGTGGAACCACAAAAGACCCTGCATAGCAAAAACAATCTTGAGAATGAAGAACACGGCTGGAGACATCACAATTTCAGACCGTAAGTTTTATTAATAAGCTGCAGTAATCAAAACAGTATGGTACTGGCACAAAAACAGACACATAGATCAACAGAAGAGAACAGAAAATCCAGAAGAGTCTTAACTATAGGAAACAAACTGAGGGGTGTTGGAGGGGAGGTGGGTGAAGGGATGGGGTGACTGAGTGATGGGCATTAAAGAGAACACATGATGTGATAAGCACTGTGTGTTATATGCAAATGAAGAATTACTGAACTCTACATCTGAGACTAATGATATACTATATGTTGGTTAATTGAATTTAAATTAAAAAAATAGAAAATCCAGAAATAATGCCACAATTATATGGTCAACTGATCTTCAAAAAAGCAGGAAAGAATATCTAGTGGGAAAAAGCCAGTCTCTTCAACAAATGGTGTTAGGAAAACTGGACCATTTTCTTATACCATACACAAAAATAAATTCAAAATGGATTAAAGACCTAAAGATGAGGGGCACCTAGGTGGTACAGTTTGTTCTGCATCAGACTCTTGGTTTCTGCTCAGGTCTCAAGGTGAGATCAAGCCCCATGTTGGGTTCCATGCTCAGCCAAAGTCTGCTTCAGATTCTCTCTCCCTCTTCCTCTGCCCCTGCCCATGTGCTTGCTCTCTCTCTCTCTCTCTCTCTCTCTCTCTCTGTCTCCCAAACTTATAAAATCTCAACAGCCCAAAAACAACCCAATTAAAAATGGCAAAAGATATGAACAGACAGTTCTCCAAAGAAGACATCCAGATTGCCAAGAGACACATGAAAAGATGCTCAGCATCACTTATCATCAGGGAAATGCAAATCAAAACTAAATGCAATATCACATCACATGTGTCAGAATGGCTAAAATCAAAAACAGAAGAAATAACAAGTGTTGGCAAGGGTGGAGAGAATGGGACCCTCTTGCACTACTATTGGTGGGAATGCAAACTGGTGCAGCCACTCTGGAAAACAGTATGGAGGTTCCTCAAAAAGTTAAAAACAAAACCACCTTATGATGCAGCAATTGCACTATTGGGTATTTACCCAAAGAATACAAAAATACTAATTCAAAGGGATACCTGCACCCCTATGTTTATAGTAGCATTAGCTAAGATACAGAAGCAGCCCAAGTGTCCACTGGTGAATAGATAAAGAAAAGGTAGTGTACACACACACACGGGAATATTACTCAGCCATAAAAAAGAATGAAATCTTGCCATATGGATGGATCAGGAGAGTATTCGGCTAGGTGAAATAAGTCAGACAGAGAAAGACAAATACCGTATGATTTCACTCGTATGTGGAATTTAAGAAACAAAACAAACAAAGGAAAATAATGGGAGAGAGAGAGTCAAAGAAAGAGACAGAATTATAATTACAGAGAACAATCTAATCATTAGAAGAGGGGAGGTGGGTGGGGGAATGGGTTAAATGGGTGATGGGAATTAAGGAGTGCTCCATCCTGATGAGTACAGGGTCATGTATGGAACTGCTGAACTACTATATTGTACACTTGAAACTTAATATAGTGGCATATGTTAACTAATTGGAATTAAAATAAAAACTAAAAAAATAATAAAAGGACTAAATTTTCTAGCTAGTGATAAAAATAATAGTTCCCCAAGTTTAAATTGGTATACATTTGCATATGAATGGTAGGTCAACTTCTGCATCTGACTTGCTTTGGTTTATCAACAGTGGGCAACCTGACTCTTACATGCTGGAGGCATTTCTTCTTCAATAAGCTGATTTTTAAATTAAATTAAAATCAAAACCATTCTTTTGGATGCTCAGATTAGAACAACTGACAGCCTATTTAATGATTAAAAACAGCAGATGGTGATGCCTTGGAACAGTGTGACCAGTCTAAATATCTTGGAACCTATACTATTCCTCTTTTCCCACTTATCCATGTATTAAAAGGGGGAATATCCTATTGTTCACATAAGTTGGAAACTCCATACATGGTAGAAGAGAAGGAAAGAAAGTAAGTGGTCAAAAATCTATTATTCTCCAAGCTAAGGATAGAAAGGAGAGACTATATGAACTTAGAGGTGAAGAAAGCTGCCTCATACAAATTGGAAAACATATCTCTGGCACTGGCTTTAAATTTGCAAACTCATGGCTGGAAAGCTGGCTTGCTGGAATCAACTAAGGCTACCAAATTTCTTCAGGTGATTACAGCAGTGTCTGTTTACAGATATCTATTTAAAAGGGCAAGGTAACAAGTTGTGCTTTTATTTAAAGCAGGTTACAGTGGCACTCCTACACCACTAGGTACTAGACCATGAATTAGAAAAAACCTAAGCCTTAGCTAACTGGGATATAGGAGAAGATGAATGTATGTTTAAGGTTCTAATTTACACCAAACTGAAAATCTTTTTGTTAAACTAAAACAGGAACCTGAAGTGCCTCATTTGCCATTAAAGTGGCTATTACTAAGGTTTAAAAGAACTAACTTAGGGGGCACCTGAGTTCCTGCTTAGTAGGTTAAGCGACTGACTCTTGATTTTGGTTCTGGTTATGATCTCAGGGCTGTGAGATCAAGCCTTGCATGGAGCCCTGAATCAAGCCAGCACTTGGCTACCTGGTCAGTGGGAAGCCTGCTTGAAATTCTCTCTGCTCTCTTCATCAGCACCTCCCCCCACATGTGCACACACTCTCTCTCTCAAATAAATAAAAATAAATAAATAAAAGAACTAACATGATAAAATGGTATCATCTATTATCTCAGATTTAACAGCTTGCAAGTTTGTTGTCTATACTATTGCAAAGAATAATGGAGTAGAACTATTATTTCTGATTACCAGGATTCCTCACAAGACAAAATGTCTCTCAGGAGGCTACCTCAATGAGACAAAACTTTGAATAAATTCAGCCACAAAGAGCTTGTTTTCTGATAAACTCCTTTGGCCACTTCTGGACTCCGTGCCTTTCAAATTATGTCTGTGACATGCCATCTCGCAAATTCCTTCAATGACAATTCTTAGACCTGCACATTTTTGAGTGAAGAAGTTCAAGGTTCACCATAAAACCTAAAATCCCACAACACCCTCCTGGCTTTGTCACTTGCACATAAATGTCCAACCCCAAAGGATTTCCTCCAAAACAATTCTAGAGACTTGTATCTCACTGACCATCTCTTTGGCCAAGCAATGGATAACTGCTTTGTATTCTCCCTACATGGCAGAATAATTGGTTCATGGGACTGCATTCTGCCCAGTTGCAAAAGAATCGGCTTTGTCTGCCTACCTTGAGCTGTGTGTAAGTCTAAAAAACAACTTTAATGATGGCTCTAAGGGCCAGCTCAAACATTTTCCAGTCTGGAGCTCATTGATTTTTCCATGTTTGGGGATTTGTTGGGGATAAGCCATGGAGGAAAAGAAATTGAAAAGACTTGTTTGTCAAAAAGCCACAATTCTAAAGTAGATGTGTGAAATTGCCTTTCCTTGGTCCAAAGTAAATAGGCAATCACCAATCTGGTAAAGACAGAGACCCAAAATACTTGGGGCTAAGACATGACTCTGGATGACAAAAAGCATCTATAAAAGAGGAAAACCATCTCACGAGTATTTTGCCCATTCAGTAAAGGAATAACAAATGATTTTGGTATTCATGAAATTGCTTTTTAAATTATGACTGGACTCAATTCCCCATATTTATCTCATAATAAAGGGGTTAAGGGAAAACGAACAGAAAAACAACTTCATAAATATGTAAATGACAAATTTAGATTTATGTTTTCCCATCCTGATGGAGTTTTTGGTTCTTAACCACCTTACGATAGGACAGAAATGTCGTTAAATAGGAAGACCCAAAGAAGATGAGGATCTTGACATTTCAATGGACTTTTTTGAGTATGCAAAGCAACCCATATGATCTAGCCCTATAAAACAACTTGATTTGCTTCTCATCTGTTATCCTATTGACAGTGTCCCTACTTATCATGGCCTATGGAACTTGCTTTATCATAAAGAAATTGGCAAACATTCACCTAGCAAATCACCCAAATACAGCCTAATTTTATCTAGCTTACTATATCGGGGCCTGCCTTCCACTGTTCCTCCAAAGGGATTCCATTACATCAGTGTCCTTTGAAATGTATTTTGCTTTCCAGTTCAAATAATCTTGATTAATTTCTTCACTGATCCTATGCAATCTATTCCATACTGGACTATTTGTGCTACTGGTCCATAAACTCCTAGAGAATAAAATTCTTAATTATCCAGTGTGCTTCCTTTATATAATTTCCATCCTCCAGTGCTTTCTAAGTGCTAAAAATATAGAAATTCTTAGTGTCAACCAGTCAAGAAAGCCCCTGACATCTATTTTCTTGATGAATAATGAATTCCTTTCCACAGGTAATTATAATCAATTTTAGAATAGACATTGAATATGAGACAACTAAAAGCTCCAAGTGGATCAGGAAAACATCTTATTTTTCTTTTAAAAGTGGGGGGCACAGTGTTTCTATTTCAAAGCAGATGAAGACAACTGTCCTAAAAGAATTCTCTGACCAAAAGGCCCATGTCAAAATAATGGTAGCAAACAACTGCTAACAGCATGGATGTTTCCATTAGTTAAGAACAACTTTTTATTCCAGCAACTGTCTTGCCAGTAAAATGTAAATAACGCTTTGAAAGGAGTCCAATTATCTGGTGCAGCAATGTAGTTGAAATAAACAAAAGCACCCACCTGTCCCTCTATTTCCACCTGCCCAGCCACTGCTGAGACTGAGACTGGATAAAAGTTCCTGGACATCAGAGGAAAAGGAAGACTGAGCATTGAGTACCACTGACTGCCTCTAAACCAACAAGGTAACTGGGCATGTCAGAGATTAAACCTATCTTATAATAAAATTAACTAAAAGTAAGCAAGAAGTTTGGCCTCAGAGCTGATAGGTTTAAAAAGAAAATGCTTACCTCTGTGACATTGTTCAAATTTGAGCATCAAGGAAGAGTCTTTCATGATATTCTTATTAAAAATAAGATCTTGATTATAACAGTCTTCCTTTATTGTTTCTTTTGCTTTGTTGACACAACATTAATAAGGTTTTTAATAGTACCAGGCTCTATTCTTATAATGATTTCTAAAATCATAAAGAGTTATTCATTTCATCATTGAGCTGCCCTTGGTCAATTCAGTAAACCCCAGATATAAGCAAAGCTAAAGAGATGAGAACTTTCACAGTCAATAACAACAGTAACTGACACATTCAATTCCCAGAGACAGGTACACAGTGAGCACTCAAAATTATTGTTTGAATGAACAGGTGAAACATACATATCTACTCATGGATTGTTCCTACCTGGCATTAGAATACTGTATACCTGAGATAGATGAAAACAGCTGAACATCACATATATAGATTCGCTATACGCATATACATTCCATTGTTCAAGTAATTAAACATTTCACCATGTATATATATGCATGAGGCTGAAGACATTTTTAAAAGATTCTATGTGAGCAACCAGGGGATAACGAACCACATGAATTGCAAAACAGTGTATCTAGCTTCAAAGATGCTAATTCAGGTCCAGGGGGATCTAATCAACCTCTTTGTTGAAGTAAAGATAAAAGTTTTTGACAGCAAATGCTATTCTGATAAAATGGAATTTTCGATTACTCTATGAACATCTGGTCCATGCTACCATTTCTGGAGCCCAGCAGCACACTGCTTTGCAATGTCACAAAATATTCTCCATTGAGAATACTCTGTTTTGCCAAGAGACTAATTGAAATGAGTGTTTGGAAATTTAGTGAGATGAGAGGTGAGTCAGGGGGATAGGTAAGAGGATAAGCAAAGGATGTTCAGTCACTAAATCATAATTTCGTTAAAAGTCTAGAGGAAATAAAATTACACATTGCTGATAGACTTTTGGAAGTGTAAACATCTTAATATACCTGTGATTGAAACTAGAATATGCATAGTGTGAAACCTACAGAACATTTTCATGGTTAATTTGTAATAGCAGTTGTATTAGGCACAGATCAAGTTCTTTCAATCCATGTTTTACACAACAAACGTGTTAAATGATATTCACGTGATAAACTACCAAATAAACAAGTTTAGTAAAATCCAAAAGGATTTATATTTCCAGAAATAAAGCAATCATTACATCGTGTTTGGATGCATTTGGATACGAAAGCAAATAGCTGTTATTGTGAGTTTCTGTATGTTGTTGCCATTTGGTATCAATTAGCATGGGAGGCAAACCAATTCAGTGTTATCGTGAACTCCAAACTAGATCCACATTAGTATAATTAGAGTCATCTTTTCAGTTGATGAATTTATAATCAATAATTAAAATCATAAAGTAAGAGACAATGAGTATGATTTAAAACAAATTAGTTGAGCTTGGGACTAGTATGTATAGTTCTAGGACATGATTCCCAAAAGGACTACATATTTAAGTAAACATAATGGTATATCCAAGTCATCACAAATGGTCATGCAAAGAAGCATGGAAGAGACAGAAGCTATTAACCCCAGCACTACTCAACCGAGAAATAACTGAGATGAAGAGACTCAAACCCAGTGATATCCCTAACTGTGCAACAAACCCAATAACCTCTGGCACCTCTACCTCTCTAATGGTCAGTTACTCTTCTTAGAGCCTGTCTGCTGCAGTTGCATAAGGCAAAATTCTTGGCCTTGCCAGAAGTTGGTAATTTTACCAAATAAGTCAAATTCAGGAAGAGAAGGCATTGGTTAAAGGATTTGAGTATGACTCCCAAGCTCAGCACCAAATCGTCTCAAGAACAAATCAGGTAGTAAAATATGCTGAATGACAACACTTCCTTGTTCTCAAGGCACTCTGAGAGCTACAGAGAGATAATATTCCAAAAAGTGCTATATGTGAGTAGAAAGTGCAGGATACAGAATCCTCCATCACCTTCTTTTCTGGGAAGCCATGACAATAAGAGCTGAATTACTGGGGACAAGCTGAGACATATTAATTCAAGGGCACTCAAATAATAAATGAATGTATAATTCAATCACCAGGCAACAAGGAAATTCAGCTCAGCCAGTATTAGGTTAGGACAGTCAAAACACAATCCAGATGCAAGTGGCTAAACCCCTGGCTTTGCCCTTTGGGTGCAAAAGTCTTCCATTGTTCTTCTTTGGTGGAATATACTGATTCTGGGTTCCATCCCTAGAGGACTGTTCTCAGAGATGGGTTGCTGAAAATTAAGAGATTTGGGACTTTACTCTGAAAGTCCTGAAGTACCTTTAACATTCACACTAAGCATTCTTCTGCTGTAGCAGTTATAAGAACAAAACCCAAAGAAACTTTGGCAGTGTTTAGAAGCACAGGACCCAGGTGTCTGGGAAAGTGGGGAGCAAATATAATTTATATCTTTTCCTCAAATGCTGGCAACACAGTAATAGCTCACTGAACAATCCATTCCTGCTCAAGGAAAAATTAACAGATGCATAAAATTATCTCTATTTTGAAAATCCTGATATTCCCTACAAATCATGGGTCTCTATACATGTAAAGAAAAATGCTGTGCTAATATCCAAGTTAGAAAACACAGAAATCTACAGACATGAAATCCAGAGTAAGCCAAAACAAGGGCACTTGTGTTTGAGATGCCCATCATAGCATCAATGAACCAAAGATGCCAGGGACTATTTTTCCCCCCTCAAAGAATCTTTGAGACTTTCAGTGCAGGTCTGAGTCCAGAGAAGATTCCATTTTCCCTCGTGACCTTTCCAAATTGGTAGTCCCCAGAAGAAACAGTACCATACTGCCCTGGAATTAATATACCTAGAACTATTCTTGTTAGAATGGTTACAAGATCAGGTCTATGTGGTTAATTGGCTCAGTGATTGTCTTTCAACTACTCTGCCTCAGGATGAAATGAGAAGTACTATGTGAATCCTAGTTTGAGACAGTAAAATGCTATAAAATGTTAACTGTTGAAATTGTTGCTGTTGTTTGAGGTAGCAATAACTGAGGTGACACAATTTATGTGCCCAGCCTAGTGCTGATTTGGGATATAACAGTTAAGTACTATTACGGAAGCTCACAAGGTCACTGGGAACTCATAAGGTAGAGCCTGAGATGTAAGCACAACTGGAATTCCATCTGTACCCAAAGGTTAATGACTCAACCAAACAAAAGTGAAAGAAAGCAAACTCAAGGGTTGGCTTAAGATTTAGCCACTGCTGGAATGATGGAAAAGAAATTAAGATATATACATGCAAATTGAATACTGAGAAAAAATATGAAAGTGTTGCCAAAATGGAACAGCAAAAAGTGTCTGTGTGTACATGCATGTGTGTGTAATCATCACCTTCTATGTAGGAGAGTCTTGGAATAATGCTACACATTTGCTTTAGAAAACTCTCATTATTATACAATCTACAATTATATAATATACACAACACATCCCGTTTGTAAGAAACACTCCCTCAGAAATATTAAGCATAGTCCACTGATACTGTTTTCTGAGAAAAATGTAACAAAAATTAAAACAGAGTTGTTCTAGCCAGGCATAAAGTGAGAATCAATTATGACCATTTCCTTTCCTGGATTCACTTCATTTTAAAAAGCATCTAACTAAAACCCTTTCTGATATAAATGAAAAAGCACTTTTTTGAGATACAAGGCTGGTAAATGATACATACCTGTCTGTACCCTGTGACACACTACTAATCCTCTGAGAATTAAACAGTCTTTGTTTCAGTTATATAAATGTTCAGTTTTCTCATCTTTAGTCTTAGCAAGGTTGCCCAGGAAGTATATTATCTCCGCGGATGTCACCACTTGCCAATTAGGGAAGACAGCAGTGCACAATTAGTAATGACCTCTATATATTATAGACTTTGACACTTGAGCTGGCTGGGGATGGGATGGATTTTAGGCTGTTTAACAGAATCTACAGTGACAAACTTTTTTTCCATGAAAAACATTTCCTTTTTTGAATTGTGCAATTTTTCCCCCTTTGGATTCATTTATAAGACCAAAACAAAAGCATTTAATGATGTTTACAGTGAAATGAAACAGCTGAAAACCAGCACATAATCACCATATTTTGTTTTTTCCTCTTTAAGTCCTTTAGCAGTGGGGCTTCCAGCTGAGCTTGCGTCTAGGTTCTCTCAAGACATAGCCACGCATTCTGAAGCTTCACTGAGCCTAAACACCAAGCTGAATTCATAGTTCTTAATTGAAAAAGACAGGCTGTTTGCCCAGCATGTTTGCATCAGTAAAACATTGAAAATGACATTTGTGCCCAAGTCCATCTGAACACTCTGCCTTAGCAGAACTCTGCTAATGTTTTTATATCCTGGTTTATGCCCAGCATGGTTTTAAATAGCTCCTCTTGCTAAAGCATGTGTGGCTGCATTCACAAAAATAGACTCCTCTTCATATATGAGAATGCCAGTCCTGAGCTTTGCTTTGAGGTGTTTTTCATGTGCCCAGAATGTTTCTTGGAGTCAGCCATGTTTTCTTACACTGGTCTCTCCTATGATCAATGGCGGGCATGTGTATGGAAGCTAGACGGATTTGGCATAGCAGCCCCACAGACAAAATTGGAAGTTTGGTACTTTCTCTCTTCAGTAAAGAGCATACAATCTGTGGTCAGAGAACAGAGTCTCTCTCTGAGTAAAGTTAACCAGCCTAATATGGAAATAAAACCCACCCCTTTGGTCTCATTAGTGCTATGTTCTGTGCAACTCGACTGATCAGTTAAATTTCATGTACTAAAGTAGAAAGAGGCAGTTACTCCTGGTGAGAATGCATCTGCTCATTTTCTACATGCTCAAGTGCAGTTATTATTGAAGAGAATGTATGCAATATGTATATGTAGTCAGCTTTTAAAATGCCTGAACATTATACAAACCTAGGGGATCCACTCAGGGAGGATAAAGAAGAATCTGGTCTGGTGTCAGGACATCTCACAACTCTGTAGATGCTCTTCAGGCATGAGCACAGTGCCCACCTTGACAACATACTCATTACAGTAAAGTTGTACAGTGTACCTACAAACATTCTGGGTTCTCTGTGATCTATGGCTGCAACTTACATCCAACCAGCCCTTACCATGGTCAGGCATCTGAGATCCCATGGAGGTCACGCTGGTGTTCAGCACGTCGTTGACAGCAGTATCACAATACAGGCTCCGTTGGACATCATGCTCACTGTCAGTCTGGTCGCTCTCTTCATGACCACTATCCTTCAGACTGTTGCCCTCTAAGTCCTTAAAGGTAGAGCTGCTGGATTGAAGAAAGAATAAGAATTAACAACTGTGATCATCTAATTTTTAAAATCTTTCAGAGCCAGGATGATGTCAGCTCTCTGGTGAGGCCAACAGTGACTGGGTTGCCCAAAAGAGTAGAAAAAAGAGGAATTTCTGTTTAGAGATAAAATGGAACTTGGGACATCTGGGTCGTTCAGTTGGTTGACTGTCCAACTTGTGATTTTGGCTCAGGTCATGATCTTATGGGTTGTGAAATCGAGCCCCACATCACATCAGGCTCTGTGCTCAGTGGGGAATTTGCTTGGAATTCTCTCTCTCCCTCTCCCTCTGCCTCTCTCTCAAGTAAGTAAGTAAATAAATAAATCTAAAAAAAAATAAAGATAATGGAACTTAATGCTGCAGAGAGGTTTCCACTATTGGATGTTGATGTAGCTAATACTTTCATTCCATTATCTTCAACATTACTACAGGCAAAATGGAAGAAGGTAAAATCTGAAACAACCATCTACAAAGAATATCACCATTTCAGAAGGTTCTCCCTCTTCTTATATAATCAAAGTAAAATATTAGCTAATGTTTACTGAGCAATTACTATACGTAAGGCACTATTCTAAGTGCTTGACATGAACTAACTTTTTTTGATCACCACAACTATATAAGAGAAAGGTACCACAAATATTCCCATTTACAGATGAGAAAAACAGAAGCACATGGAAGTTATGTAACTCACCCAAGGTCACCCAGCTGATAAAAATGCAACAGATCTAAGACCGAACCCAAGCAGTCTAGCTCCAGAGCCTGGACCCTTAACCACTACTATGTATACTGCTTTTCCAAAGATGTCTACTAATCCCCTGCAATTGAAGTGGCAGAAATTGAGGTATTGCAATTAAAATAGGATTATCAGGATCAGAGAATTCAGGTCAGTTTTAACTGAGAAAGTCAGAGAGACAGATTCAAAGAAAACAGGGAGAGGAAGGAACTGAGAAGAGAAGCCTCGATGCATGCACAGTAAGATAAAAGTGAGAACCAGAGAGTGAGTTCTAATAAAACTCTGGGTGTAATTATGCTAAGAATATGGAAACTTGCAGCTGAGGAGTTTATGGGCCAATTTTTCTTGTATTTGTTAAATCAATCCACCATACAATGCCCTAAACATACAATCCAAGAACCTTGAAAAAAAATAGAGAATAATACCTAAGGTACATCCATAGAGGCCCCACCTGCTATTTCTAATACTTTGTATGTCCTGACAGAATCCACATATGTGCAACAGTAAGGGCCATAAATTATGAATCTGAAATACCTAGTGAATGGTGAATCCATTCCCCAATCAGTGAGGAAGCAGCAAAGACAGACTCAAGAAAATGTGTTGTCTCAACAACGGAGAGTGCCATGCTTGTGAATTAGGACAAGTCCCAACGGACCTACTGTACCTGTGAAAAGGGAGCCTGTGGAGAGAATAGTGCAGACTCGTTTGATGTACTCAACCTTGTACATCCACAGGCCTGGCTCTTTGAGGCTTCGATAAGAACATTCAGTACACATGATTAAGAGCTATGCTATGGACACAGTAAATACACTGTCATTCTCCACATTGGTCAAAAGGAATCACAGCAGATTTTTAACATATGACCAACCTAGATGTAGAATGCTTGCTGCTCTGAATATGAAAAGGAAAAGATCAAAAGGGCACTAACTGGAAAGCCATAATTATAAGAGAATGAAGAGTAGGAGCGAGTAAAGCATTGACCTGTTTGCTAATTATTTTCAGAAAGGATCACTGAGCATCACCTGTATTAAAAATAAAATCATTCAATAAGCCAACTCACTCAGCTCCTCCAAATTATGTCATACAGCTCCTCAGCCCTGTGGACCCACCAGCATGTAGTTCTATTAAAAAACCAATCATCTTAAAATTCTTTTATGGTCAAGAAGACCAGTTGGAAATGCAGGCTATAGAGTGTGTAGCCATTTCTAGCTTTACGGCACAGATGTTGGGGTGTCCTGTAAATACTAATGCCAGAGCTTGAACAGATTCAAAATTTGTCTTTTAGAAAAAATAGTATTTGGTCCTGCCCACATGGACTCCTGCATCTCAGAAGAAAGGAAATTACCTACCTGGATTGTATACTTTGAAAACAAAATTAATTTTTGACCTGCATTTCTGGTACCTGGAGCACATGAAAATTTCTTCAATCTACAACACAAAATTGTTGCTCTAAGCCAGAGACGTCAACCCTGAATTGAGTGCATTTCAGCAGTTGCCAAAATAGCCTTGAGACATATGTTGAAGGGGAATATAAGGACATTGCAATTTGCCATCCCTTAGACCAAGGTTTCTCAACCTTGGCACTATTGACATTTTGGGCTGCATAATTTGTTGTTGTCAGAGACTATCCTGCACATTGTAGAACATACAGCAGCATCCCCGGCCTCCATCCATTAGATGCTAGTAGTGCTTCTCCCAGAAGTTATAACCAAAAAGATCCATACATTGCCAAGTCATCCTCAGTTGAAAACCACTGCTTTAGGTTCTTTAAAACTCTATTCCTGTGGCATGCTGGATTTCTAGATTATGGTGGAAAGAGCACTGTCATTAGAACAAGTGACAATCCATGCTGTGCCACCTCATCGATTGGACCTTGGGCCTGATAGCTAATGTCTTTGAGCCTCAGTTTCCTTGTCTGTAAAATGCATTTGCTAAAACCTTCTTCACAAGGCCATTTTGAGGACTCAGCGAGATACTCCACATGAAGTACTGGGTAACTACAAAAGCTCAATAATTGGTTATTGTTTAATATGATCATTACACCATATGATAATGTCTTCATTGAGTTATAATTAAATATTATGTCTGTGGTGTTCTTCTAGGATTGATACAGGAAATCTGTATTTAAATAATGTTTCTCTACCTTCTATAAACTACAGTCAGACACTGTTCACTATGTTAATTGCCCCTAGATTTCAGGAACAGGAAAAGAAATTCTGTCCCATGTGTATCCTTCCGTTATTGAAAAATGAGAACTATATACCCTGGTGTATTTACCATTCTGTCTTGGCTTCTCAAAAGCCTCACAATAAATATAATATTAATTGCTGTGATATGAATGTCAAGGATCACTATTTATGTCCACCCAATTGGTTTAGATCTGTTTTTTTAAAGTTTGATTATCCATTTTATATGCATCCAAATATTACAAACTAGCTCAGAGATTTTGTTTTTTAGGTACAAATGAGAGACATAATAAAATAGTGATGGATTGGCTACTTGGAACTGGTAGTGTGGGTATAAAAAGTCAGGTATTCTTGGCTAAAATAAAAAACACAAGAAATAACAAGTGTTGCTTAGGATGTGGAGAAAAAGGAACCCTCATGCACTGCTGGTAGGAATGCAAACTGGTGCAGCCACTGTGGAAAATAATATGGAGTTTCCTTAAAAAATTAAAAATACAACTAACCTACAATCCAGTAATCCCATTCCTGCATATTTACCCCCAAAATACAAAAACACTAATTTGAAAAGCTATACGTACCCTTATGTTTATTGCAGCATTATTTATTATAGCCAAATTCTGGCAGCAGCCTAACCATCCACCAGTAGTTGAATGGATAAAAAAGAGGTGGTATAGTGTGGTGCATAAACAATGAATTTTGGAACACTAAAATGAAATAAAATAAAATAAAATAAAAGGGAAAAAAAGAAGAGGTGGTGTATATATGAGGGAACATTATTCAGCCACGGAAAAAATGAAATCTTGCCACCTTCAACAACATGGATGGAGCTAGAGAGTATAATGCTAAGCGAAACAGGTCAGTCAGAGAAAGATGAACACCATAAAATTTCACTCACATGTGGAATTTAAAGAAACAAAACAAAGAAAGAGAGAGAGGGAGAGAGAGGCGACTCAAGAAAAAGACTCTTAGCTACAGAGAACAATCTGACAGTTAGTTACCAGAAGGAAGGTGGGGGGGGTGAAATAGGTGATGGGGATTAAGAGTACACTTACGATGAGCACTGAGTAGTGCATAGTATTGCTGAATCACTTTATTGTACACTTGAAACTAATATAACACTGTATGTTAATTATACTGGAATTAAAATTAAACACTTAGTAAAAATATTTTAAAAGATTCCAAAAGTGATAGTTATGTATTCTCTGAAAAAAAAAAAAAAA
>ML095597.1:0-30485 GCA_003697995.1 Taxidea taxus jeffersonii
TCTTCTTTATCCATTCATCTGTTGATGGACATCTAGGTTCTTTCCATAACTTGGCTATTGTGGACATTGCTGCTATAAACATTCGGGTACACGTGCCCCTTTGGATCACTACGTTTGTATCTTTAGGGTAAATACCCAGTAGTGCAATTGCTGGGTCATAAGGTAGCTCTATTTTCAATTTTTTGAGGAACCTCCATGCTGTTTTCCAGAGTGGTTGCACCAGCTTGCATTCCCACCAACAGTGTAGGAGGGTTCCCCTTTCTCCACATCCTCGCCAGCATCTGTCATTTCCTGACTTGTTCATTTTAGCCATTCTGACTGGTGTGAGGTGGTATCTCATTGTGGTTTTGATTTGTATTTCCCTGATGCCCAGTGATGTGGAGCACTTTTTCATGTGTCTGTTGGCCATCTGGATGTCTTCTTTGCAGAAATGTCTGTTCATGTCCTCTGCCCATTTCTTGACTGGATTATTTGTTCTTTGGGTGTTGAGTTTGCTAAGCTCTTTGTAGATTTTGGATACTAGCCCTTTATCTGATATGTCGTTTGCAAATATCTTCTCCCACTCTGTCAGTTGTCTTTTGGTTTTGTTGACTGTTTCCTTTGCTGTGCAAAAGCTTTTGATCTTGATGAAGTCCCAATAGTTCATTTTTTCCCTTGCTTCCTTTGCCTTTGGCGTTGTTCCTAGGAAGAAGTTGCTGCGGCTGAGGTCGAAGAGGTTGCTGCCTGTGTTCTCCTCAAGGATTTTGATGGATTCCTTTCTCACGTTGAGGTCCTTCATCCATTTTGAGTCTATTTTCGTGTGTGGTGTAAGGAAATTGTCCAATTTCATTTTTCTGCATGTGGCTGTCCAATTTTCCCAACACCATTTGTTGAAGAGGCTGTCTTTTTTTCCATTGGATATTCTTTCCTGCTTTGTCAAAGATTAGTTGACCATAGAGTTGAGGGTCTATTTCTGGGCTCTCTATTCTGTTCCATTGATCTATGTGTCTGTTTTTGTGCCAGTACCATACTGTCTTGATGATGACAGCTTTGTAGTAGAGCTTGAAGTCTGGTGAAGTATTTTTTGATATAATTAATTTTCATGCTTTTTTTTAACCTTCACACTAGTTCTAAAAGTGAGTAATCTAATATTTTCATTGTACGTTTCCTTTTACTCATAACTTTTTGTTTTCTTTTAATTATGATGTTTCCCTTTTCGCACTTAATGAAGTGCCTTTATATATATATATTTTTTTCTAAAACAGATTCAGTGGGGATAAACTTCATTAGCTTTTGTTTGGGAAACTATCTCTCCTTCAGGTCTGAATGTAATTTTGCTGGGTAGGGCATTATTAGTTGTAGGTTTTTCTTCTTGCCTTATGAATATATCATGTCACTGCCTCCTCATGAGCAAAGCTGCTGCTGTATTATCACCTGATAGCCTTCTGGTGTTTCTTTTTTATGTAACTAGTTGATTTTTCCCTTGCTCCCTTTATCTTTAATCATTGACATTTTAATTATTATGTGTCTCGGTGTGGTCATCCTTCCATTCACCTTATTTAGAGATATACATGCTTCCCGGACCTGGTCACATGTTTCTTTCCCCAGATTATGGAAATTTTTAGCCATAATTTCTTCAAGTAAGTTTTCTGCCCCTTTCTCTCTCACTTCTCCTTCTGGAACTTGTATAATTAGAATATTAGTAGACTTGATGCTGTCTCAGAAGGACCCTTAATCTTCCCTCATTTTAATTTTTAAAAATTTTTTGCCATTCAGTTTGGTCACTTTCCAGAGCTCTCTCTTACAGATTACTGGTCTGTACTTCTATATCTTCTAACCTGCTATTAGTTCCATGTAGTGGATTTTTTTTTTCCATTTCAGATGTAGTATTCTTCAACTGATTGGTTCTTTTAAAAAATATATTTTATTTATTTATTTGACAGAGAGAGAGAGAGAGAGAGAGAGAGATAACAAGCAGGCAGAGAGGCAGGCAGAGAGGGAGGGGGAAGCAGGTTATCCACTGAGCAGACAGCCTGATGCGGGGCTCGATCCCAGGACCCTGAGATCATGACCTGAGCCGAAGGCAGAGGCTTAACCCCCTGAGCCTTCCAGGCACCCAACTGGTTCTTTTTAATACTTTCTATTGCTTTTTTGAAGTTCTCTCTGAGTTCATCCACTCCTCTCCAGTGCAGTGACCATTTTTATGACATTACTTTAAACTGTTTTTTGAGAGATCATTTAATTCCATTTCATTTAGTTATTTTCTAAAATTTTGTCTCATTCTTTCCTTAGGAGCACATTCCTCTATTACCTCATTTTATTTGACTTTGTCTCCATTAATTAAATGGATCAGCTATTTCTCCTAGTCGTGAAGGACTGCCCTTGTGCTGACAGTGTTGGTTTAGTAGTTTTTGTTTTGTTTTATTTTTAAAGATTTTATTTATTTATTTGACAGAGAGAGAGACACAGTGAGAGAGGGAACACAAGCAGGGGGAGTGGGAGAGGGAGAAGCAGGCTTCCCGCTAAGCAGGGAACCTGATGAGGGGCTCAATCCTAGGACCCAGGGATCATGACCTAACCCAAAGGCAGACACTTAATGACTAAGCCACCCAGGCACCTGGGTGGCCCAAAAAGTTTAACACCTTTTGTTGCCTGGCTGGAACTGTAGAAGGCACAAGTGAGATGACCCAGGAAAGTCCACTCAGGGGCTGACTGGTAGAATGGCTTGAGGCGAACTGGGTGCAGACTGGAAGGTCCCAGGGCACTACATAAAAAGGGCTTCTTGATAGGACAGGTGAAGCTAAAAGGACTGTTCAGGACTGTTCTCAGGGAGACTCTTGGCATTCTGTGCAGATTTGCTTTGGCAGAGCAGCTAGAGCTGTAGCAGGTACAGGCTGGGGGTTCTTAGTGCATTCAGTGGAGAGAGTACTTTGGCAGGGCACCTGGATCCAAAGTGGGTGTGGACTTGGGGTCTCCTGGGGTGATTTGTTCCTGTGTTGCCTTGATGAGATGGCTGGAGCTGTAGTGAGCAGTGTCCAGGAAGGTCCAGGAAGGTCCTCATGCACAGAATGCTGGGGCGACCTGGGTGGGATAATGAGATTGGGTAGGTGGTGGGAGCTGTCTTGGAGGGATGACTGTGGCTACTATGAGCTAAGGGTTCAGGGCTCACCAAGGTAGCCAGCTGGTTAGATTGCCTGTTCCTGTCTGCATTATCAAGGTAGAGGGGGTGCATAAACAATGGCATTCACCAGCCCCTCCAATACAGCACTGTTCCCACAGTGCTTCTAGGGTTGTTTTCTTTATATGTTAGTTGTTCTTTTATCTATCTATGTATCTATTTATCTATCTATCTATCTATCTATCTATCTTTAAAGATTTTATTCATTTGACAGAGACATAGCAAGAGAGGGGAACATAAGCAGGGCAAGTGGGAGAGGGAGAAGCAGGCTTCCCACCAAGCAGGGAGCCAAATACCCTGGGATCATGACCTGAGCCAAAGGCAGATACTTAACAACTGACCCACCCAGGCACCCCACTTGTTCTTTTAAATCACAGTCTTTTGGTGAAAGATAGTTTGGGCAAGTAATCTGGGGAATCATTAAAACATTAGGCCAGTGAGGGTGCCCAGATTCTGTTTTTATCTTTGCTATCAAGGTGGAGGGGGAGCATGAACAGTAGTACTTATCACTCACTCTCAGTCCAGAAAGTATTCTACAGGTCCCTCAGCATTTTGCAGGTACTGAAGGGCTTCTACTTTTAAATTCTAGTTGCTCTTTTATTTTTTTTTCTAGGTAATTTTTTAAAATTGTTTTATTATTTTTTTTTAAATAAACATATAATGATAGTTGCTCTTTTAAACCACGGTTTGTTTGTTCTTCCCCTCTAACCTAGGGTAGAGAATCTGCTCCAAGCTTGTCAGTGTTATACCTCCAAGGTATAACTGCTGTTCACAGAATTGGGGACAGGGTTCTCATAGTTTCCTTGTGTCTGTCTCTCCTGCCATCATCTATGCAGTCCCTCTATCCTTTGTTGTGGAGAAGCTGTTCAGTCAGCCTGCAGTTCTTCTGGAGGAATTGGTCTATATGTAGGTGATTTGATCTATCTGTGGAGATGAGTTCAGGGTCTTCCTATGTTGTATTCTTGGATCCTGCCCTAAATTTTTATTTTTTATCTTTATTTTTATTTATTTGACAGAGAGAGAGGGAGACAGAGCAAGCAAGCACAGGCAGACAGAGTGCCTGCCCTAAATTTTATCTCCTAATGAAGACCAACATAATTTAACACTTCTTTTAAAGTTTTTATTTAAATTCGAGTTAGTTAACTAACAGTGTAGTATTAGTTTCAGGTATACAATACAGTGATTCACTACTTCCATACAACACCTGGTGTTCATCACAAGTACAATCCTTAATCCCCAACACCTATCTATCTAATCCATTCCCACCTGAAACCATCAGTTTGTAATCTATAGTTAAGGGTCTATTTCTTCATTTGCCTATCTCCTTTTTTCCCTTTGTTTCTTGAATTCCACATATGAGTGGAATCATATGGTATATGTCTTTATCTGACTCACTTAAGTCACTTGCCGTAATACTCTAGATCTCCATAGCATTGCAAATAGCAAGATTTCATTCATTTTTATGGCTGAGTAATATTCTACTCTATATACATATATACCATTTCTATTATTATTTATTATTATTATTATTATGTTAGTCACCATAAAATACATCATTGGTTTTTGATGTAGTGTTTCATGATTCATTGTTTGTGTATAACACCCAGTGCCCTCCTTAGTACCCATCACTGGGCTAATCCATTCTCCCACCCCTATCCCTTCTAAAATCCTCAGTTTGTTTCCTGGAGTCCACAGTCTCTCATGGTTTGTCTCCTCCTCTGATTCCCCATCCCTTCATTTTCCCTTCCTTCTCCTAATGTCCTCCATGCTATTCCTTATGTTCCACAAATAAATGAAACCATATGATAATTGACTCTCTCTGCTTGATTTATTTCCCTTAGAATAATCTCCTCCAGTTCCATTCATGTTAATACAAAAGTTGGGTATTCATCCTTTCTGATGGCTGAGTAATATCCCATTGTATATATGGACCATATCTTTATCCATTCATAAGCTGAAGATAGTTTGGCTATTGTGGCCATTGCTGCTATGAACATTGGGGTGCATGTGGCCGATCTTTTCACTGTATCTGTATCTTTGAGGTAAATACCCAGTAGTGCATTTGCTGGGTGATAGGGTAGCTCTATTTTTAACTTTTTGAGTAATCTCCACACTGTTTTCCAAAATAGTTGCACCAAATTGCACCCACCAACAGTGTAAGAGTGTTCCCCTTTCTCCACAACCTCTTGAACATTTGTTGTCTCTTGCTTGTCAATTTTTGCCATTCTAACTGATATAAGGTGGTATCTCAATGTGGTTTTGATTTGAATTTCCCTGATGGCTAATGATGATGAACATTTTTTCATGTGTCTGTTAGTCATTTGTATGTCTTCATTGGAGAAGTGCCTGTTCATGTCTTCTGGCCAATATTTGACTTGATTATTTGCTTTTTTTGGGTGTTGAGTTTGAGGAGTTTTTTATAGATCTTGAATATCAGCCCTTTGTAGTGTCATATGCGAATATCTTCTCCCATTCTGTGGGTTGCCTCTTTGTTTTGTTGACTGTTTCCTTTGCTGTGCAGAAGCTTTTGATCTTGATGAAGTCCCAAAAGTTCATTTTTGCTTTGTTTCTCTTGCCTTTGGAGATGTGTTTTGAAAGAAGTTGCTGTGGCTGATGTCAAAGAGGTTACTGCCTATGTTCTCCAGGAATTTAATGCATTCCTGTCTTACACTGAGGTCTTTCCTCCATTTTGAGTTTATCTTTGTGTGTGGTGTAAGAGAAGGGTCAAGTTTCATTCTTCTGTATATACCACATCTTTATCTATCCATAAGCCAATAGACACTTGAGATAGTTCCATAATTTGGCTATTGTAGATAATGCTTCTGTAAACATCATGGTACATGTATCCATTTGAATTAGTATTTTTGTGTTTTGTTTTGTTTTGTTTTTTGGGGTAAATACCAAGTAATGCCATTGCTGGAACATAGGGTATTGATATTTGTAACTCTCTGAGGAAATGCCATACTATTTTCCACAGTGGCTGCACCAGCTTTCATTCCCAACAAGAGTGCAAGACGGTTGCCCTTTCCCCACATCCTTTCCAAAACCTGTTGTTTCTTGTGTTGCTAGTTTTAGCCATTCTGACTGGTGTGAGGTGATCTCTCATTGTAGTTTTGATTTGTATTTCTCTGATGATGAATAATGTTGAGCATCTTTTCATGTGCCTGTTGGTTATCTCTGTGTCTTCTTTGAAAAAAAAATACTGTCCTCTGCCAATATTTTAATATGGATTATGCATTTTTTGGTTGTTGATTTGTATAATTCCTTTACGTATTTTGGATACTAATATTTTATCAGATATGTCATTTGCAAATATCTTCTCCCATTCTGAATGTTGCCTTTTAGTTTGTTGATTGTCTACTTCACTATACAGAAGCTTCCTATTTTAATAAAACCCCAATAGTTCATTTTTGTTTTTGTTTCCCTTACCTCAGGACACAATCTAAGAGGAAGTTGCTACAGCCAACAACAAAGAGATTACTGCCTGTGTTCTTCTCTAGGATTTTAAAGTTTTGTCTCACACTTAGGTATTTCATCCAGTTTGAATTTATGTTTGTGTATACTGTAACAAAGTGGTCCACTTTCATTATTTTGCATGTTGTGGTCCAGTTTCCCCAAAACCATTTTTTGAAGAGACTGTCTTTTGCCCATTGGATAGTCTTTTCTGCTTTGTCAAAGATTAATTGACCATATACTTATAGGTTCATTTCTTGGACTTCTGTTCCACTGATCTATGTGTCTATATTTGTGCAAGGACCATACTGTTTTGATCACTATACCTTTGTAAGAGAACTTGTAGTCTGGAGTTGTGATGCCTCCACATTTGCCTTTTGTTTGTTTTGTTTCTGTTGTTGTTTTATTTTTTTCAAGGTTGCTTTGGCTATTGAGGGTTTTTTTGTGTTTCCATACAATTTTTATGATTTTTTTCTATCTCTGTGAAAAATTCTGTTGGTATTTTGATAAACATTGCATTAAATATGTAGATTGCTTTGTGTAGACGTTTTAAAAATGAACAGAGAGAGAGAGCAGAAGGAGAGAGAGAAGCAGGCTCTCTGTTAAGCAGGGTGCCTGATGCGGGGCTCGATCCCAGGACCCTGGAATCATGACCTGAGCTGAAGGCAGCCACTTAACCAACTGAGCCACTCAGGAGTCCCTTGACCCCACTTTCTTTTGAGATCTATGATAAATGTTTCTCCATCTCACTTTCAATCTCTGAGTAAATCTGCTATTTGTTTATTGATCTGTCTACATATTATACCCATAATTGAAAGTGGAGTATTTCTCCCTTCAGTTTTCTTCTCTCCTAAGGCATATTCTTCCATCTCTGCACTTGATCTCACCTCCCTCAAACCATTAATTATAACCACTTTTTCCTGCCCCTTCAGCTTCCTATTTGACATTCCCATAAATATGTTAATATTCTCAAGTCTTTTCCTTCAAAATAAAGTTTGATTTAACCTTATATTCCCTTCATTATAAATCTCTCTCCTTCTTCCTATGTATCATAGCTCAATTTCTTGAAAACACTGTTTGTACTCTCTTTGACCACTTCCCCACTCTCCTTCCATGCACTCCTCAAACCGCTACATTTTTTTATTTCTTACATGCCAAATCAAATTCAATGATTGTTCTCTCCCTTCCATTCCCAACACCAATGGACACTTTAAAGTCTTTTACAAAAACAAAAACCTGTTGACACTGTTGATTACCTCCTCTTCAGATACTTTTTTCCTTTGGGTTCTAGGACACTTTTTTTTTTAAGGACACTTCATGTCCTGTACTCCTTCCTTACATCTTTGGCTATGCAGTTTCATTTGCAGAATCCTCTATAGTTTCTTCAAAATTCCTGAGATTTCATTTTCCCCAGGTCTTGTTAATATATATGTGCTACATTTTATGTTGCAGTGAGGGCAGATGTTCATAGACTTTCTGACCTTTGTGACTCAGGAGTTATTGAAGCCTTCAGAATTCCATTTTCACTGTCTTGTCTCACAGAATACACTTCTCATGACTTCAGCTCCTATTTATGTAATCTTAATCCCCATCTATATGCTGATAATATCCAAATCTGCATCCTTTATCTATAATTTTGACATTCTAAAGAACATCCACACTTAAATATTCCAGAGGAATCTCAAATTAATCATGGCTGAAAATGAAATGTACCTCTTCAACTTTCTTGAGTGTCTCCCACTTATAACGTATGTTTAATTAAAATCTTCCTTAGAAGATGATTCTGGGGGCACCTGGGTGGCTCAGTGGGTTAAAGCCTCTGCCTGCAGCTCAGATCATGATCCTAGGGTCCTGGGATCAAGCCCGGAATCGGGCTCTCTGCTTAGCGGGAGCCTGCTTCCTCCTCTCTCTCTGCCTGCCTCTCTGCCTACTTGTGATCTCTGTCTGTCAAATAAATAAAATCTTAAAAAAAATGATTCTGTCTCCAGCACTAGAGTGTGTAGCCTTCAATGGCAGGTGCACATTTTAGTACTCTCTGTGTCTGATACACAGATGTTCTCTGTAAGTGCTGGTTGAATAGAACTGAGTTAGTTTCAAATTAACATCTTTTCTTTCCTAGAAAATTTTAAGGATCTCTTCTCTCTATAGTTTCTTCAAAATTCTTGAGACTTCATTTTTTCTTGTTCTTGTTAATATATATGTGTAACAACATTTTATTTTGCAGTGAGGGCACCCATCCAAATGTTCATAGACTTTTCTAATCTTTGTGACTCAGGAGTGTTTGAAGCCTTGCCTCATTCTTGGAACATCCTCTCACAGGCTTTCAGAATCTCTTTCCTCATAGACAACATTAGAATGCACCAAAGTTCTAAGGTTTTTATAAAAACCTCTCTGACCAAAGAACACATACTCTGTGATTCCATGTATATAAAGTTGAAGCACAGGGAAAACTAATAGATGGCGACAGAAGTCAGAATAATGGTTACTTCTTTTTTTAAAGATTTTATTTATTTATTTGACAGAGATCACAAGTAGGCAGAAAGTGAGAGGGAAGCAGGCTCCCTGCTGAGCAGAGAGCCCAATGCGGGGCTCAATCCCAGGACCGTGGGATCATGACCTGAGCTGAAGGCCGAGACTTTAACCACTGAGCCACCCAGGCTCCCCATAATGGTTACTTCTTAAGGGTACTGACTTGGAAATGGTACAAATGAACCTTCTGGGTTACTGAAAATGTTCTATATTTTGATCTAGGTGGTGGTTACATGAACATATAAATATGGGTATAATATCACCAGAGCTATATACTTAAGATTAATATGCTTTACTATGCGTTATATATCAATTGATAAGCAATACAAAAGAAACAAACCTATGAACTTCTGTTGCATATTTTATTTTTTACATTCCTAATCAACAAGATAGAAAGACGCTATACTGAGATTTCAATATGTATCAATGTGCATCTACCAAGCCTGTATATGATATGTACAATAATATATAAATACCAGGCAGAGAAATAGCAAAGAGGAAGTAATTGCCTCTAGGAACAAAGAACAGGAAATAAAAGAAAATTCTGTTAAGGTTAAGACAACTGAGCAGGACTTTGAAAAATGAAGTTCATGAGGTAAAGGGTATAAAGATATTAGAAGAAAACAAATGTACAAACAAATGGGAGACAAACATAGTAGGTTCAAGGAAACCCTGGTGAAACATAAAATACAAGAGAAGGATTATATAAATTTGGGGTAGGGTATAGAGATTAGCAGTAAGAGACCAGTTTGAGTAAGAGACATGCCACAGAGAATATTTTAGGTCACACTAAGACTTTATCATTGGAAATAGAAAGTCATTAAAGGGTTTTAAGTAGAAAAAAATATGGTTAGATATTTATTCTAGAAACTGTACCAAAAGTCATCAGGCAGTAGTGGAGGTAGCATATTTAGTTAGGAGATTATTATCGTTATCAGGAGAAATGGTAAGGGTCTAAACTAGGGTATTGGAATGGAGTTTAGGAAATGGAAAAGAAGACAAATTCATGAGATACTCTGAAGAATGATCATTATGATTTTACATCAGATTAAAAAGTAGAGGTAAAAAAGGAGAAATATAACATTATGCCCTAGTCATTTTTCCTTGGGAATATTAGTACCAACAAGAATAAGAAAGAGGTTTACGGTGCTGCTGGTGGAGTAACAAAGAGTCCAGTTTTGGCAATGTTCAGTTTGAGGTGCTGATAAGGCATCCACAAAGAAAAAAAAGTCAGCAGGCAGTTGGCTTCATGAGTCTGAAGCCTGACATAAAGGCTTGTGCTGGCAATACAGATTTAGGAATCATCTGCCCGTGTATGTTTGATTAGACCCAAGGCATGAATGAGACTGCCAAGCAGAATTGAGAATTCAAACAGGGAGCTTTAGGAATCACCAAATGTAAAGATCCAGGCAAAGGAGTACTCAGAAAAAGAGTCAGAAATGAAGCCCAAATATGTGCGAGAAGAACTGAAGAAGAAGGATGTCATAGAAAGGAAAAGAGGAGAGAATTTTAAATATTACAGAGAGTCATGATAAAAGCTAAAAACTATTCGCTAAATCTGGCAATCAGAGCTAAGGTAACCTCTACTATAAAGCATAATGCATAGCCATTCTAACAAGTTCCTGCATCTCTACATGAAAATTTTCAGCATTTATGCCCATTCCTATCTTCTTTCCTCTAAGCTAGTGTTTCTCAAGTCTATCTGGCCCTGTTTCTTAAATATTTCAATACCTATTTTACTATACTGAAATAAAATACACATAATGCCAAAAATATGATACATACAACATGAAAGAGAAATACAAAGGAAGTAGTTTATGATGAATCAAAATGTATTTTAACATGGAAATGCTGGGGCATGACAAAACTAAAAGATATGCAGACAAGTATACAGAGAATGCTTGTAAATGTAATAACTACAAATGCTGACTGGTACAGGTCTGTTATTACTATTATATCAAATAACCAAGAGGAGTATTTTTGTAGGTAAAATGATTTTCCAAAATAATGAACATTTTTGGTAACATTCTGAACAAAACAAAGTAAGGTCATATGTTAATTTACATGGTAGATGCATTCCTGGAGAAAAGTCTGTGTACTAAAACTTTCTTTTTTGTATATAAAATGAAGTTTGATTCAAGGCTTGGATCAATACAAACAGGTTTTTTATCTATATAGACAACCAAGGGATAATCAAAAGTTATAGGAGATATAGAAAAATTATTTTCTGTGAAGTCTATCTTGACACAAAACCCTGTTCATAATAGGAAAGGAAGTTCTCCAGACATTATGATGGTCTACAAAACCTCTCACAAACATTCAAACCATCTCCTTGGGTTTATACTACCATCACTGACAGCCATTACTTTATCCCCATGCAAAGAAGAAAACAAGACTCTCCTTAGCATTGCATCCCTGTTTAATAACTAGGCTTATTTCTTTTCTTTCTCAGTTATTAGGAATTTTCTTCTCTCCCAGAACACCTCTCCCTCCTTTCTTGTTACTGTTTGCCAATAAACTTTCCCAAATTTCTGCCATTTTTAACATCCTCCCTTGGCACTTAATCTTCTTACAATTTTTATCCATTTTCTTATATTATTCAATTTGAATTTTTCCCTCCTTTTATACACATCTCTGGGTGATCTGCATTGGATTCAATTTGATACCTTCTAGTCATTCTTTTTTTTTTTTAAGATTTCTAAAATTTATTTGTTTGACAGAGAAAGATACAGTGAAAGAGGAAACACAATCGGGGGAGTGGGAGAGAGAGAAGCAGGCTCCCTTGATCCTAGGACCCTGGGATCATGACCCGAGCCAAAGACAGATACTTAACAACTGAGCCACCCAGACACCCCGCTTCTAGTCATTCTTCAACCGACTGCAGTCTTGCTTCTGTTCTAACAACATTGAAACTATTCATGCTAAATTCACTAATGAACTTAATTCACAAATTAATGGATGTTTTTCTCATTGAACTAAACTTATTGAACCCTCTAGTATCTATAATGCTGCTGTTCACTACATTTTTCTTAAAACTGGGCATCAAACAATTCTGGGTTCTCTCTTCATCCTATTTTTCTAAATATTTTCTTTTTTTTCTAGATAATTCTTAAATGTTGGTGGTCCTCAGAATTTCCTCCTCATAACTTATAGAGGACATATAACTTATATATGTCCTCTTGTAGATTATTTAATTTAGTCCCCTGGTTCAACTATCACTTTTACCTGATGGCTTCTAAATGTATTTATCTGGTTGAAACCTTTCTTGCAATCTCAAAACTTTACTAAAAGTGTTGAAAACCTGATCCTTCTCCTGTATTCTATATCTATATTAGTGATTTAATTTAGTACTCATGCCAGAAACTTGAGTCATTCCTTATTATTCTGACCCCATTGGCCTCCACCCCATCTGTGATGGTCTTTTATATGTAAACTTGGCTAGACTAGATACCCCAGTTATTCAATCAAGCACTCATCTAGCTGCTGTTGTAAAGCCATTTGGTAGATGTAATTAATATCTGTGATCTCACCTAAGTAAAGGATATTATCCCATATATTGTGGCTGATAGGTCTTAAGAGCAGAATGAGGCTTCCCTGAAGAAACTTTATCTCTGAACACTAGCTTCAGGCCATGCTGAAAAGTTTCAGTCTACATTCCTGAGAGACTGCTCTATGTATTTCAGACTCACCTAGTCAGTCCCTGCAATCACATAGGCCAATTTCTTGAAACATTTTTAATATCTATCTCTTACTAGTTCTGTTTCTCTGGTTAATCCCTGATTGATATATCAACTAATCAGTAATATTTCCTTAAACTTTCTTAAATCCGTTCCTCTGTGATCCATCCCAACTATGACTGACTGACTTCAAGCTCTCATCATTACTTGTCAAGATTATTACAAAAACATCTTAAGTGGTCTTCTTACCCCAAACACCTTCTACACCATTTTCCATAGGCTCACTAGTATAATCTATATGAGACATGGATGTGAATATACTACCCTCCTTAAAAAAAATCTTCAATGACTTTCCATTTCCTAGGTTTATTTCAAACCTACCTCGCATGGCACACAAGGTTCAAGCTCCAACTTGCTGATCTAGCTTCACCTCTCTGGTCTAGGAAAATCATATGATGTGTAGATCTGCCCACCAACCATCCTCATCCTCCAACAAGAACAGGCTGAATGATGACTACCCAAAAATGCCCACACCCTAATTCCCAGAACTACCATGTTCCTTACATGGAAAAAAGAACTTTGATGATGTGATTAAGAAAAGGGACTTGAGATGGGGGAGATTATTCTGGATTACCTGGGTGCACACACAGTAACAGCATAATTCCTTAAAAGCAGAGGATTTTTTCCCCAGCTGAGTCAGAGAGAGATGTAAAGACAAAAAGAAAAGAAAAAAGAAAATGAAGACTTACAGGTAAATATCCAAAGGTAGTGAAAACAGAATACTGAAGGGACAGCTGCACTCCAGTGTTCACTGCAGCATTATTCATCATAGCCAAGATACAGAAATAACAAGTGTCAATCAATAGTCAAAAGGCTAAAGAAGACATGATACATACACACACACATAAATACACATACATATAAATATTTAGTCATGAGAAAGAAGGAAACTTTGCCATTTTGACAATGTGGATGGACCTTGAGGGCATTATGCTAAGTGAAATAAGCCAGACAAAGACAAATACTGCATGGTGTCATTTATATATGGAATCTAAAAAAAAAAAAAAAAAAAGTCAAGCTCCTAGAAACAAAGAGTATAAGAGTTGTTGCCAGGGATTGGGGACTGGGGGAAATAGGAAGAGGTTGGTCAAAGGGTACAACCTTTGAACTATAAGATGAACAAGGTCTAAAGATTTAATGTAAAACATGATGATTATAGTTTATAACAATGTACTGTATAATTGAAATTTGCTAAGAGAGTAGAACTTAAGTGTTCTCACCAAAAAGACCCAATAAATATGGGAGGTGATGGGTGTCTCAATTAACAAGATGATGGAAATCTTTTCACAATGTATATGTATACCAAATCACCATGAAGTACAACTTAAATATCTTATATTTTTATTTGTCAATTAAACATCAATAAGGATGAAAAATAGTGTGAGATGAGGATTAAAAACCCCATCAGTACCCATCCTTAGTAGAGGGTGTGGGGTACATACATTCCATATGTAGAAAATTCTTTGCATCTATTATCCATGAGGACACTATTTAATTTATTTCATTTATTTATTTTCATGAGGATAATTTTATGTACTTTGCAGTTGAGGATAATAGAAAAATTGTTTCTTTCACCTTTTTGCAGGTCAAGTGTGATGGTGTCATGGCTGACTTTGGTAGCTTAGAGGAGATGATGCATTGATTTGGGACCTCTGCTAAAATTAAAATTGTAATGAGTTTATTTTAATAAATTATTACATGCATATAGCTTTTAAAAAATTTATTTATGTCACTTATTATTCATAACCTATAAATCAACTGCAACAGGTATTCATTATCCTCATTTATAGAAGTGAAAATTGGACTCAAAAGTTCAGTGACTTGCCTCAGGTGTTTATAATCAGAAAATGAAGAAATCATATTTGAACACAGATTCTGTGATTTCAGAAAAAATTGTCTTTTAACAACATAAAAATGCCTTTGTTCCCTATTTTTCCCCTCAAAAGTGAGTCATATAACCATTCTTTTTAAAAGAAAAATAACTTCACATCCTTTTAGTGTGTGTATGTGTATATATATATACATATATATATATATACACACACACATATATATATATATATATTGCAATGCTTTTCAAACATATACATACATCCTAGGTGATGTAAATTTCCAAAGTATCTTTCAGAAATAAGAAAAAAGAAAGTAGAGAAATTCTATGGTAAAAGGAACACAATTTGTTGTTGGCTCTGATGATGGAAAAAAGATGCAACGAACCAAAGAATGAAGGTGAACTCCTGAAACTGAGAACAGCCCTCAGTTGATGGCTAGCAAGGCAACAGAAATTCGAGACTTACAGTAATAAGAAATTGAGTTCTGCCAACAACCACGTGAGTAAGTCATGAATTTTGCCCTAGACCCTCTAGAAAGGAACGAGCTTGCCAATACCTTGATTTTCATCCCATGAGACCTGTACCAGATTTCTGACATACACAATGGTAAAATAGTGCAGGTATTGTTTGAAGCCCCTACATTTGTGATAAATTTGTTAAGGTAATAGTAGAAAATTTACATGAAATCAATGCAAGAAAAGTTAGTGCACTTCCAAGAAAAACAAAACACTGAAATGAAGTGATAACACATCAGGAAGGAAGATTACCAAGAAAAGAACTTGAGTATATCATATTTTCCTTTTAAAAATGATCAATCTAAAGGGGAGAATGGCAGAGTAGGAGGATCCTAAACTTAACTCACCCCACAGATCCACCCACATCAGTATAACACCCACATCACCCACAATATAACACCCACATCAGTGTAAGTAACTCAGAACACAACCTGAAGACTGCAAGAACAGATTCTCCACAGCTAATTGTAGAGAAGCCACATCAAAAATAGTAGGAAGGGCACAGAACTGGTCATGAAACAAAGTGACCTGTGAGGCTGACCAGCAGAAGGAGGGGCACTGCAAGTACCGAGAAGGGAAAGGAGAAGACCCCACACTAGGCACCCCCGGCTGGGAAGACACATCAGTATATCATTTGGCTTTGAAAACCAGAGGGGCTTAACTTTGAGAGTTTTTATAGTCAGTGAAGCTTAACGCCAGGAATTTTACAGAAACTTTAAAAATCAGTAGGGTCAGCTCTGGGAGAACATGAGGAGAATAAGAAACTGAGTCCCCACCCTTAAAGAAATAACAAACAATCCCACTAACATAAAGTATAGAAGCATTAGTTTGGAAAAATACCTGCATAGTATATGGGAAGGAGATTTGTTTACTAATCTCAGAACATGCATAGGAGAGGCAGGAGTCTTTAGGAGACTTCTCCAAAAAGAAAGCACTGGCTGGAGCCATTTTTCTCCATCAACACCCAGCCTAGATGCACAGACACTGGAGGAACCAGCACAAATACTCTCCAACTTGCCTGCTAGCAATATACTATGCCTCCATGCTCTCGTACTGACCTGCTTCATCCAACCTGCTCTCCACAGGAGTTCTCCAAAGCAGCACAAGGTCACCACCCATAAGCAGATGAGGGCAAAATTTCCTAAGAGTGCAACACACCCTAGCATTCTCCTGTGGATATGCCTCACTCAACCCACTCTATGCAGCATAATAAATTTAGGGTTTATCCAAAGCCACTCCACAAGTGTTGCATTCTGCAACCAGCCCCAAAGGTGCCAAGCAACACTCTAAGATGACTTGTCCTAAGGAGAGAAGCCCCAGAAGTGGACTAGATTGACTGCAGTCCTCACTCATCAGTGAAAGCCTCTCAGGGAACAACACAGAAAGAGCACCCTGTAGTCTGCTACAACCACAACTCTAGCAAACATCTGGCTAGAACAAATTCAAGCCCAAGGGGTCCCTAGGCTGGCCTCATACAATATACCAGGGAATAAATCTGGTCTACAGCAGGCAAACAGAGCCACTGCAGAACATGGGTCCGAAGGCAAACAGAGCTAATCTACAAAAGTAGGGCACAGCAACACACATAAGAGATACTCCTAAATCACCAGGTCCTAGTGAACAGTGGATATTGTGCTGTAGGGTACTACAGGACTTCTTCATAAAGCCACTATTTTGAAGAGCAGGGAAAACAAGCATGTAAGAAGACTTTCCTAAAACAAAGAAACAGATGCAGAGAGTTACATAAAAAGAGGCAGAGGAATGTGTCCCAAATGAAAGAACAAGAAAAAACCACACCAAGAGAGCTAATAGATAGGCAATGTTTGATGGAGAATTTGAAGTAATGGTCATAAAGATATTCACTGGACTTAAGAAGGGTGGAGGATCTCAGTGAGAGCCTCAAAAAGAGATAGAAAGGATAAAAAAGAACCAATCAGCAGTGAAAAACTCAGTAACTGAAATTTAAAATATACTACAATAAGCTTGGAGAGATAGATGGTGGCACAGTAGGAGGACCCTAAGCTTCCCTCATCCCATGAAAACAATTAGATAACTATCAGATCATTCTAAATACTCTAGAAGTTGATCTAAATTCTGACAGAAAAAAAACTCCAAAGCTAAAGAGAGAGAAGAGGCCACATCAAAGCAGGTAGAAAGTGTGGAGATATGGTTTAAGGGAGAAACAGATCATATGGGGATGTAGAAGAGAAGGAGCTACAGTTGCAGAGAAGGGTGATATGGGGGAGGGGCACACAGGGGAACTCACAACGAGAATGCTTCCCTAAAGCCACTGGCTTGGAAAACGAGAGGGGCTGAATTTGGTGAGTTCTTGCAACCAGATGGGCTTAAAGCCTGAAGTTTAAATGTTAGTGGGCTTGGATGGGATAAAGCCCAGAGGGCAGTAGGCTGCACTTGAAGAGAAGGCAAGCAAACAACACAGGGGCAGAGAGCATGGGCACAACAATCTGAAGAGCACCTGAGGCACACAGTGGGGACGTTATTTCTTCTTCTTGGAGCATGTCTGTAAGAGGCAGTGTTCACAAGGACACCTCTTCAGGAGCACAGGAGCTGACCAGCACCATTTCCCAACCCCACCCCTCAGCATAAACACAGAGCCACTTGGGGAAAAGCAGAGCAGTGCCCAAACTGGCTGCATAGCTTGCATACACCAGTCTCCACCACCCTCCACTCTGGTGTGACTGCACTTCTCAAACTTGCCTCAGTCCCAGCATGGTCGGCCCATCCCCCAGAAGACCAGCATAACCCCCGCCCATGCCATGTCTCTCAAACAGAGAGTTCTGCAGGGCCTCAGCTATGGTGGAGGTGATGGCAGAACTCATTTGATTAGCAGAACACAACACACCTAGTTAAAACAAACCACGTTCAGGCCAGAGTCCAAACACTGCTCACAGCAGGCACAGAGAACCTCTGCCAACTGCCCTAAAGGATAAAGCAGCCAAAACACAAAAGCAGTACACATGTGGCACACATCACAGAAACTCCCTGAAGCACCATGCTCTGGGCACTACATGACTTTTTCTTCACAAAGCCTTACTTTCAGAAGCAGGAGGCATATCTGGCTTAACATAGCTCAGAGGAAAATACAGACTTTGAAAAAATGCAAAGAAAGAATTTATCCCAAATGAAAAAAACAAGGCCACAGCCAGAGATAGAAGCAAAAGAGATAAAAGTAACATACCTGATGGAGAGTTTTTATTCCTCCAAGTTCTTATCTAAATTCCAGTTGGTTAACATACAGTGTAAATTAGCTTTATGTATAGAATTTGGTGATTCATCACTTACATAAACTAAAGAGTGCTCATCAAAAGTGTCCTCCTTAATATCCATCACCTATTTAACACATCCCCCACGAATGTCCTTTCCAGTAATCCTCAGTTTGTTTTCTGTAGTTAAGCATCTGTTTCATAATTTGCCTCTCTTTCATCCAACTATATTCATCTCTTTTGTTTCTGAAATTCCACATATGAGTGAAATCATGGTATTTATCTCTCTGACTAACTTATTTCACTTAGCATAATACTCTCTAGATCCACCCACAATGTCAGCAGTGGCAAAGTTTCATTCTTTTTGAAGGCTGAGTAATATTCCAATGTATATAATATGAACACACATATATGTGTATATACACACATACATACATATATGTATATCACATCATCTTTATTAATTCATAAGTCAACGGGCATTTGGGCTCTTTCATAATTTGGCTATTGTTGATAATGCTGATATAAACTGATGGAGAATTTAAAATGACAACCATAAGGATACTCAGTGGGCTTGAGAAAAGAATAGAAGACATTAGTTAGACCCTTAACACAGAAAATAGATAAAATAATTGATTAGAGATGAAGAGTTCAATAAACAAGATTTGTAACAGGCTTCATGCAATGAACACCAGGCTGGAAGAAGCAAATGAATGAATTAGTGACCAAGAAGACAGATAAAGGAAAGTAATGACACTGAAGAAGAAAGAGAGAATAATTATGCAGTGTGAGAACAGACATGGAAGTCACTGACCATCAAATGTAATAACATTTATATAATAAGAGTCCCAGGAGAAGAGAAAGAAAAAGGGACAGATAATTTATTTGAAGAAATAACAGCTGAAAATTTCCCTGATCTGGAGTGGGAAACAAAAATCTAGATCTGGGAGGCACAGACAACTCCTATCATAATCAAAAAAAGCAGGCCAACACCAAGATATATTGCAATTAGATATGAAAATTTAGTGATAAAGAAAAAAAAATCTTAAAAGCAGCAAGGCATAGAAGCCCTTAACTTACAAGGAAAAACTCATAAAGTTAGCTGGAGATTTCCCAAAGAAACTTTCCAAATAAGAATGGAGTAGAATATATTCAAAGTGCTAAATGGGAAAGATCCACAGCCAAGGATACTCTAACCAACAAGGCTGTCATTCAGAATAGAAGGAGAGAGAAACAGTTTCCTAGACAAACAAAATCTAAATCTAAAGGAAATTGTGACCATTAAACCAGTTCTGCAAGAAATATTAAAGGGGACACTTTGGGTGCAAAGGTAACAATTTGTCACCCATGTGACAAAAACAAGACCAGAGAAAATCTCCAGAAATGAGAAAACAAGTAATAGAATGGCAATAAATATATATCCATCAATAATTACATTGAATGAGGGGGGAGGCAAGATGGCAGAGGTGTAAGAGACCTGGTTTCTTTCATCTGGTCCCTCGAATTTAGCTGGATATCTAGCAAACTATTCTGAACACCCATGAATTCAGCCTGAAATGCCAAGAAAATTTATCTGGAACTCTACAAGCAGAAAAACAATTGCTTTTTGCAAGGTTGGTGGTGTGGAGTCATGAATCTGTGGGGAAATATCAGAAGATAAACACAAGGGGGCAGGGAGACTGTATAAGCTGGCTACCAGAAAGTGATATAATACCAGCGTGCAAAATCAGAACCCTAAGAAATCTGCTCCAGTGAGAGACATCCCTTTCTGAAAGGGGGTCAGGAGATGAAAAGGGCAGAAATTTAGGTGGATCCTTGTGGTCTCAGGATCCCAGGAGACACAGAAAGAATGGGAGGGCTGGAATTGATACAGTGTCCAAGCAGCAGAGATGAAAAAAAGATTATGGTCATTGAGCCTAGGAGGGACTTTCAGCTCAGGCTGCCATAAATCGTGAGGCAGACAGTAGGGAGATTGCTATTTGCCTGAGCACCCTGAAAAGGACTGGAACGTGCGGGCCATTTACCATCCCCTGGGAGGGACAAAATGGCTGCAACCAGGACTAGGCAATAGCTCTCAGGGCACTGGTGGCCCCCAAAGCACAGTAGAGCAGCACCCAGCAATGACCTTGAAGAGCAGGGTGTGTGTGACCACTCGAAGTCGCAAAGACACAAAGCAGAGTAAAAACAGTGGGTCCCTGCTCCCCTCCCCCCACCAGGATGATTGCAGTGGGCATGAACCCCAAGAGCCTGTAGAGTTTGCGACACACAGAAATGGAGACTCTTTGACCTGGAGGGTTTATTGAAGAGGGGGCACTGTGATCTTATGGCTCCAGGCTGGAGATCTGGGCATGGCTATGTTTGCTCTGATTCTGAAGAGGCGTGGAAAGCCTCCAGGGAAAAAAAGCCGTACAAATGACCAGCTTCAATTGAGCACATCCCTCTGACAAAGGGTGGGACAAATATGCCCAGGCAAAGATTCTGAAAGCCAGCACAGCAAGCCCCTTCCCCAGAAGACTGACTGGAAGAACAGGTGACTGAAAATCTTATGGATTCCACAATACGGTAAAACTCCAGCGCCATGGTAAAACACTATATTGAGCTCCAGGGGTTTCCTCATGACACGTTTAACCTTCAGGACAAAAATTTTCATTTCTTTCTTTCTCTTTCTCTCTTCACCTTTTTGTCCAGTTTCAACTACTTTCTTAAATTTACCAACTTATGTTTTTGTGTTTGTTTGTCATTTTGTTTTGTTTTTGGTGTCCACAAATGAGGGGGTTTATTCTTTGAGGTGGAGGAATGTTTATTGCCATCTGTTCTTCTTCTTCCTCCTTCTTCCTCCTCCTCCTCCTTCTTTTTGCTTTGTTTTCTATTGTTTTTTATCATGCTCAGTTAGCCAACATTTACTACAACATTAGTTTTTGATGGAGTGTTCAATGATTCATTAGCTGTGTATAACATCCAGTGCTCTTCACAACACAATACCACCTCAATAGTCACCACCCAGTTACCCCAGCCCTGCATCCCACTCCATTCTGTACCCCTCAGTTTGGTTCCAGGAGTCCAGAGTCTCTCATGGTTTGTCTCCCTCTCTGATTTCTTCCCATTCAGTTTCTCCTCCCTTCCCCTGTGGTCCTCTGCACTATTCCTTCTGTTCCACATAAGAGTGAAACCATATGACAATATGTCTTTCTCTGCTTGACTTATTTCATTTAGCATAACCCCTTCAGTTACATCCATGTAGATGTAAATGGTAGGTATTCATCTTTTCTGATGGCTGAGCAATATTTCACATGAATCACATCTTCTTACTCCATTCATCTGTTGAATGACATCAAGGCTCCTTCCACAGTTTGGCTATAGTGGACATTGCTGCTATGAACTTTGGGGTTCAGGTGTCCCTTCTTTTCACTACATCTATATCTTTGGCTAAATACCTAGTACTGCAATTGCTGGGTCATAACATCTTGAGGAACCTTCATACTGTTTTCAGAATGGCTGCACCAGCTTGCATTTCCACCAACAGTGTAAGAGGGTTCCTCTTTCTCCACATCCTCATCAACATTTGTTGTTAACTGTCTTGCAAATTTTGGCCATTCTAATTGGTGCAACATGGTATCTCACTGAGGTTTTGATTTGAATTTCCCTGATGGCTAGTGATATGTAACATTTTTTCATGAGCCTATTAGCCATTTGTATGTCTTCTTTGTCAGGCAAACGTGATAACCACTACACTATGGAAACTGTATGTCTTCTTTGGAGAAGTGTCTATTCATGTCTTCTGACCATTTTTTGACTGGATTATTTGTTTTTTGGGTGTTGAGTTTGAGAGAATTATGGATTTTAAATACCAGTCTTTTGTCTGGAATGTCATTTGCAAATATCTTCTCCCATTCTGTGGGTTACCTCTTTGTTTTATTGACTGTTCCCATTACTGTGAAGAAGTTTTTTATCTTGATGTAGTCCTAATAGTTCATTTTTGTTTTTGCTTCCCTTGCCTTTGAAGACATGTCTTGAAAGAAGTCACTGCAGTCAATGTCAAATACAGTACTGTCTATGTTCTCCTCTAGGAGTTTGGTGGATTCCTGTCTTACATTGAGGTCTTTCAACCATTCTGAATTTATCTCTATGTATGATGTAATAAAATGGTCCAGTTTCATTCTTCCCCATGTGGCTGTCCAGGTTTCCTAGCACCATTTATTGAAGAGACTGCCTTTTATCAATGGGATGTTCATTCCTGATTTGTCAAGGAGAGTTTGACCATAGAGTTAAGGGTCCATATCTGGGATCTCTATTCTGTTACACTAATAAATAAGTCTGTTATTTTTGCCAATACCATGCTGTCTTAATGATCACAAATTTGTAATATAGCTTGAAATCAGGCATCATAATGCCCTAAGCTTTGCTTTTCTTTTTCAACATGCTCCTGGTGATTCGGGGTATTTTCTGGCTCCATACTAATTTTAGGATTGTTTGTTCCAGCTCTGTGAAAAATGTTGATGGTATATTGATGAGGATTGCACTGAGTGTGTAGATTACTCTGGGCAACATAGACATTTTAACAGTGTTTACTGTTCCAAGCCATGAGCATGGAATGTTTTTTCCATCTCATCTGTCTTCTCAATTTCTTTCATAGGTGTTCTGCAATTTATAGAGTATAGATCCTTGACCTCTTTGGGTAGGTTTATTCCTAGGTATTTTATGGTTTTTGGTGCTATTGTAAAAGGAACTGATTCCTTAATTTCTTTTTCCTCAATTACATTGTTAGTGTATTGAAATGCCACTGACTTCTGTGCATTGATTTTTTATCTTGCCACATTATGAATTGATGTATGAGTTGTAGTAATTTGGGGGTGGAGTCTTTTGGGTTTTCCACATAAAGTATCATATCATCTGTGAAAAGAGAGATTTGGACTTCTTCCTTACCAATTTGAATGCCTTTGATTTATCTTTGTTGTCTGATTGCTGAGGTTAGGACTTCTAGTACTATGTTGAACAGTAATGGTGAAGAGTGGGTATCCCTGTTGTGTTTCTGACCTTAAAGGAAAGGCTCTAAGTTTTTCCCCACTGAGAATGATATTTACTATGGCCTTTTCATAGATGGGTTTTATAATATTGAGGTATGTTCCCTCTATCCCTACACCCTGAGGAATTTGAATCAGGAAAAGATGATGTATTTTGTCAAATGCATTGTCTACAACAACTGAGAGGATCATATAATTCTTATCTTTTATTTTATTAGTGTGCTCTATCACATTGATTGATTTGTGAATGTTGAACCACTACCATTGCATCCCCAAATTAACTCCCACCTAGTTGTGGTGAATAATCCTTTCAATGCACTGTTGAGTCCTCTTGGCTAAGAACTTCTTGAGTATTTTGGAATCCAAGTTTACAGGAAGATTGGTCCTTAATTCTCCTTTTTAATGGGGTCTTTGTCCGGTTTGGGGATCAGAGTAATGCTGGCCTCATAGAAAGAGTTTGGAAGTTGTCCTTCTATTTCTATTTTCTTGAACAGCTTCAGTAGAATAGGTATGATTTCTTCTCTAAGTGTTTGGTAGAATTCCCCTGGGAAGCTGACCTGGACCATTGGTTGTTTTTTTGTTTGTTTGTTTGTTTGTTTTGATTACTGTTTCAATTTCCTTGCTGGTTACTGGTCTATCCAGATTGTTTCAAGTCTTGGCAGTTTATATGTTTCCAGAAATACATCCATTTCTTCCAGATTGGTTAATTCGTTAGCATACAGTTGCTGGTAATAATTTCTAAAAATTGTTTTTATTTTCTTAGTGTTAGTTGGGATATTTCCCCTTTCATTCATGGTTTTGTTGATTTGGGTCCTTTTTCTTTTCTTTTGGATAAGTCTGGTGAGAGGTTTATTGACCAAGGGCTGATAGCCAAGATCTACATAAAGCTTCTCAAATTCAACACCCAAAAACCAGATAATCAAGTAAAAAAATGGGCAGAGGGGCACCTGGGTGGCTCAGTGGGTTAAAGCCTCTGCCTTCAGCTCAGGTCATGATCCCAGGGTCCTGGGATTGAGCCCCACATTGGGCTCTCTGCTCACTGGGGAGCCTACTTCCTCCTCTCTCTCTCTGCCTGCCTCTCTGCCTACTTGTGATCTCTGTCAAATAAAAAAAAATGTTAAAAAAAAAGGGCAGAAGAAATGAACAGACACTTCTCCAATGAACACATATAAATGGCTAGCAGACATAACAAAAATGATCATCATCATTAGCCAACAGGGAAATTCACATCAAAACCACATTGAGATACCACCTTATACCAGTTAGAATGGAAAAAAATTAACAAGGCAAGAAACAACAAATGTTGGAGAGAATGTGGAGAAAGGTTGGGAACCCTCATACACTGTTGGTGGTAATGCAAGTTGGTGCAGCCACTTTGGAAAACAGTGTGGAGATTCATCAAAACAAACCATGAGAAGACTATGGACTCTGACAAACAATCTGAGGGTTTTGAAGGGGTGGGGGGTGGGAGGTTGGGTGAGCCTGGTGGTGGGTATTATGGAGGGCACATATTGCATGGAGCACTGGGTGTGGTACATAAACAATGAATTCTGGTACACTGAAATAAAAAAAAAAAGAAAATGAGAATCGGGTTGGGTGAGCCTGGTGGTGGGTATTATGGAGGGCATGTATTGCATGGAGCCCTGGGTGTGGTGCATAAACAATGAATTCTGGAACACTGAAAAGAAATTTTAAAAATAAATAAAAAATAAGTTAAAATAAAAAAAAAATAAAAATAGAGTTACCTTATGACCTGGCAATTGCACTATTGGGTACTTACCCCAAAGAAACAGATGTCATGAAAAGAAGGGTCATATGCACCCCCATGTTCATAGCAGCAATGTCCACAAATAGCCAAACTGAGAAGGAGATGAGATGCCCTTCAACAGATGAATAGATAAAGAAGATGTGGTCCATATACACAACAGTATATTACTCACCCATCAGAAACGATGAATGCCCAACATTTGCATCAACATGGATGGGACTGTTGGAGATTATACTGAGTGAAATAAAGCAGGCAGAGAGAGTAAATTATCATATGGTTTCACTTATTTGTAGATCATAAGGAATAGCATGGAAGATATTAGGAGAAGGAAAGGAAAAATGAAAGGGGGGTAATTGGTGTGGGAGATGAACTATGAGAAACTATGGACTCTGGGAAACCAACTGAGGGTTAAGAAGGGAGGGCAGTCAGGGGGATGAATGAGCCTGGTGGTGGGTATTAAGAAGGGCATGGATTGCATGGCACACTGGGTTTTATATACAAACAATGAATCATGGAGCACTACATCAAGAACTAATGATGTACTGTATAGTGTCTAACATAACATAATAAAAATTAAAATAAATAAAAAATTAAAAAAAAATGTTTAGTAGAATTCCCCTGGGAAGCCATGTGGTCCTGGAATCTTGTGTTTTGGGAGTGTTATGGTTACTGCCTCAATTTCCTTCCTGGTTATGAGTCTGTTCAGATTGATTGTTTCTTCCTGTTCCATTCCTGGTAGTTTATAAGTTTCTGGGAATGCATCCATTTATTCTAGATAGCTTGTTGGTGTATAGTTGCTGGTAATAATTTCTAATACTTGTTTGTATTTCCTTGGTGTTAGTCCTGATCTCTCCCCTTTCATTCAAGAGTTAACTAATTTGGGTCCTTTCCCTTTTCTTTTAAATAAGTCTGGTGAGAGGTTTATAGAGCTTATTAATTCTTTCAGAGAACCAGCTTCTAGTTTTGTTTTTCTGTTCTACTATTTTTCTGGTTCCTATTTCATTGATTTCTGCTCTAATCTTTATTATTCATCTGCTACTGCTTGCTTTTGGCATGATTTGACGTTGTTTCTCCAGGTCCCTTAGGTGTAAGTTTAGCTTGTGCACTTGGGATTTTTCTAGTTTTTTTGAGAGAGACTTGAGTGGCTATGTATTTCCCTCTTAGGAATTCCTTTGCAGTATCCCCTAAGTTTTGGCCCAATGTGTTTTCATTCTCATTAATTTCAATGACTTGTTTTTTTTTTCCCCTTTAATTTCCTGGTTAATACAATCAGTCTTTAGCAGGATGCTCTTTAACTTCCAAGCGATTGAGTTCCTTCCAAGCTTCTTCCTGTGATTGATTTCCAGTTCAGGGCATTTTGGTCTGAAAATATGCAGGGAATAATCCCAGTATTTTGATACCAGTTGAGACCGGATTTGTGACCTAGTATGTGATCTGTTCTGGAGAGAGTTCCATGTGTACTCGAGAAGAATGAATATTCTGTTGTTTTAGGATGTCATGTTCTGTATATTTCTGTGAAGTCCATCTGGCCCATTGTTTCACTCAAAGTGGTTGGTTTCTTTCTTTTTTTTTTTTTTGATCTTCTGCTTAGTTATCTGTCCATTGTTGTGAGTGAAGTGTTGAGGTCTTCTGCTATTAATGTATTATTATTGATGTATTTTCACATTGGTTATTAATTGGTTTATTCAACTGGGTGCTCCCACGTTAGGTGCATAGATATATACAACTCTTAGATCTTCTTGTTGAATAGACCCTTTAAGTATACAGTGTCCCTCTACATCTCTTACTACAGTTTTTGGTTTAAAAAGTAATTTGTCTGATAAAAGGATTTCTACTCCAGCATTCTTCTGAGGTCCATTAGCATGGTAATGGTTCCTCATCCCCTCACTTTCAATCTTTGAGTCCAAAATGCATCTCTTGTAGACAACATATAAATGGGTCCTACTTTTTTTTTTAATCCAATCTGAAACCTTGTGTCTTTTTCATGGCTCCATTTAACTTGTTTACATTCAGAGTAACTACAGAAAGATATGAATTTAGTGCCATTGTATTGCCTATAAAGTCCCTGTTCTTATAGTTTCTGTTAATATCTGGTCTATGTAACTCTTGAGGTTTCTCTTCATTTACATAACCCCGCTTTACATTTATTTCAGGGTTAGCTTGGGGTCACATATTCTTGCAGCTTTTGTTTTTCCTGAAAGTACTTTCTCTCTCCAACTGTTCTGAATAACAGCTTTGATGGGCAAAGTATTCTTGACTGCATGTTCTTTTCATCTGCTACCTTGAATATGTCTTGCCAGTCCTTTCTGGCTTACCAGGTCTCTCTGGACAGGTCTGATGTTATTCTGATGTGCTTCCCTCTGTACATAAGCAATTTCTTCCCTCTTGATGCTCTTAGGTAGCATCCTTAGCTCTAAGATTTGCAAGCTTCACTATTATATACTGAGGTATTGATCAGTTTTTATTGATTTGGGGAGGGTCCTCTCTGTCTCTTGGACATGAATGCTTGTTCCTTTCCCCAGATTAAGGAAGTTCTCAGCTATGAACAGATAGAGAGAGAAAGGGCCTTGTTGGTTAAGCATCTGCTTTTGGCTCAGGTCACCATCCCAGTGTCCTGGGATCAAGTCCCATATGGGGCTCCTTCCTCAGTTGGGAGTCTGCTTCTCTCTCCCTCTGCTCCTTCCCTCTACTCATGCTTTCTCTCTTTCTCTTTTTCTCTCTCAAATAAATGTCTTTTTAAAAATATTTAGGTCACATATCAAAGAGGTTTTAAAAAATATAAAAATTTGAAATCATACCATGAAGCTTTTCTGAACACATCAATAAAGTAGGGATAGAAGGGACATATCTCAACTTCATAGAGGCCATATATGAAAGACCCGCAGCTAGTATCATCCTCAATGGGGAAAAACAGAGCGTTTTCTCTATGGTCAGGAAGAAGACAGGGATGTCCACTCTCACCATTACTATTTAACATAGTACTGGAAGTCTTAGCCTTGGAAATTGGACAAGAAAAGGAAATAAAAGGCATCCGTTCAGCAAGGAAGAAGTGAAAATTTTACTATTTACAGATGTCATGGTACTCTACGTAGGAAACCTGACAGGCTCTACAAAAAAAACTTCTAGAACTGATATATGAATCAGTAAAAATGCAGGATATAAAATCAACCTACAAAAATTTCTTTAATTTCTATAGATCAATAATTATGCAACAGAAAGTCAAAGGATCTATCCTATTTATAACTGCAGCAAATACAATAAGATACCTAGTAATAGACCTAACCAAAGGGGTAAAAGACCTGTCCTCTGAAAAGTACATAACACTGAAGACAGAAATTGAAGATGACACACAAAAAAAGAAAGGCATTCCATGTGCATGGATCTGAAGTACAAATATTGTTAAAATACCTGTATTACCCAAAGCAATACACATATTTAATTTGATCCCTATCAAAATATCAAAAGCATTTTTCAAAGAGCTAGAACAAATGATCCGAAAATTTGTATGAAACCACAGAAGCCAAATAGCCAAAATAATCTTGAAAAAGAAGATGAAAGCTGGAGGCATCACATTTCTGGACTTCAAGGTATATTACAATTGCTCTAGCGATCAAAACATATGGTAGTGGCACAAAATTGACACATAAATCAATGGCAGAGAATAGAATACCCAGAAATGAACCCACAATTATATGGTCAATTAATCTTCAGCAAAGCAAGAAAGAATAACTAGTGGGAAAAGGACAGTCTCTTCAACAAATGGTATTGGGAAAACTAGACAGAAACATGCAAAAGAATGAAACTGAACCACTTTCTTACACCAAAGATGAACATAAATTCAAAATGTATTAAAGACCTAAATGTGAAACATAAAACCATAAATACCCTAGAGTAGATCCCAGCAGTCATCTCTTTGACATCGACTATCACCAACTTCTTTCTATATATGTCTCCTGAGGCAAGGGAAACAACAACCAATATAAACCACTGGGACTTCATCAAAATAAAAAGCTTCTGCACAATGAAGGGAACAATTGCAAAAATAAAATGACACATCTGATAAAGTGTTACTATCCAAAATATATAAAAACAACTTAAAAGTACACAAAAAAGAAATAATCCAAATAAATCATGGACAGAAGAAATGAAAATACATTTCTCCAAAGAAGACATACTGATAGGGAAAAGAAAAATGGAAAGATGCTCAACAACCCTCATCGTCAGGGAAGTGCAAATCAAAACCACAATGAAATATTAGACTTGTCAGAATGGCTAAAACAAAAACATGAGAAAGAAGTGCTGGCAAGTATATGCAGAAAATGGAACACTAATGCACTGTTAGTGGGAATGCACACTGGTGCATCCACTCTGATACAATACAGAGGTTTCTCCAAAAAACTAAAAATAGTATTGTCATATGATTCAATAATTTCCCCATTTGGTATTTACTGATAGAATATGAAAACATTATTTTGAAAAAGAAGAAGGCACCCCTATGTTATTGCATTATTTTGAAAAAAGATATATTGCACCCTTAGGTTTATTGCAAAATACTGTATTTACAGTAGCAAGATATGAAAGCAACCCAAGTGTGTATCAACTGATGAATGGATAAATAACATGTGGTTTATCTTTTAATTCTTTTTTTAACTTAAATTAAATTATCCCACACATAGTACATCATTAGTTTCAGACGTAGTGTTCAATGATTCATCAACTGTGTATAACACCCAGCACTCTTCACATCACATGCCCTCCTTAATGCCCATCACCCAATTACATTCAGTTTACACACTTTTGTCAAGGATATGACTGAAGTAATGTTTGTTTCTCAGTATACTCTGTCAGGAGGCACATGGTATTAATTTGTTCTAGAATTTTAACTTTTAATTTCTTGTTACAGAATTTTGTTCAGGAGATTGAAGAATGTAAGGCTTTGTCCTTTGGTGATGTCATGGATAGCTAGGCAGGTACTTTTCTCTTTTCTACAGGAAACAATAGTTTTGTTTGTTTGTTTTTTAAGAAGGTTTTTTTTTTTTTAATTTTTATTTATTTTTTTAAATTTCTTTTCAGTGTTCCAGAATTCATTGTTTATGCATCACACCCAGTGCTCCATGCAATACGTGCCCTCCACAATACCCACCACCAGGCTCACCCAACCTCCCACCCCCCACCCCTCCCAAACCCTCAGATTGTTTTTCAGAGTCCACAGTCTCTCATGGTTCATCTCCCCCTCCAATTTCGCCCAA
>ML095597.1:30585-49385 GCA_003697995.1 Taxidea taxus jeffersonii
ATAGGGAAGCTCTATTTTTAATTTCTTGAGGAATCTCCACACTGTTTCCAAAGTGCCTTCACCAACTTGTATTCCCATCAGCAGTGTAATAGGGTTTCCCTTTCTCCACATCCTATCCAACACACGTTATTTAATGTCTTGTTAATTTTGGCCATACTAATTGGTTCAAGGTGGTATCTCAATGTGGTTTTGATTTGAATCTCCCCGATGGCTAAAGGGGATGAACACTTTTTTTTTTTCATGTGTCTGTTAGCCATTTGTATGTCTTCATTAGAGAAGTGTCTGTTCATGTCTTCTGCTCATTTTTTGACATGATTATCTGTTATATGTGTGTTGAGTTTGAAGACTTCTTTATAGATCTTGGATATCTGAATACACTTTATTTCTCTTTATTGTCTGACTGCTGTGACTAGGGCTTCAAGTACTATGTTGAACAACAGTGGCGAGAGTGGGCATCCTTGTTGTGTTGCTGATCTCAAAGGGAAGGCTGTCAGCTTTTCCTAAATGAGAATGATATTTGCTGTGGGTTTTTCAGAGATATATTTTATGAAGTTGAGGAATGTTCCCTCTATCCCTATGCTTTGAAACGTTTTAATCAGAAACAAGATGCTGTATCTTGTCCAGTGCTTTTTATGCATCAATTGAGAGGACCATGTGGTTCTTCTCTCTTCTCTTATTGATTTGTTCTATCACACTGATAGATTTGCGAATGTTGAACCACCCTTGCAACCCAGGGATAAATCCCACCTTGTCACAGTGGTAATCTTTTTAATGTACTGTTGGATCCTGTGAGCTAGGATCATGTTGAGAATCTTAGCAACCATATTCATCAGGGATATTGGTCTGAAATTCTCCTTTGTCATGGGATCTTTGCCTGGTTTGGGGATCAGGGTAATGCTGCATTCATAAAAAGAGTCTGGAAGTTTTCCTTCTGCTTCAATTTTTTGAAACAGGAGAATAGGTATTATTTCTTCTTTGAAAGTTTGGTAGAATTCCACAGGGTATTCGTCCGGTCCTGGGCTTTTGTTTTTTGATCACTGCTTCAATCTCATTACTAGATATCAGTCTATTCAGGTTGTCAATTTCTTCCTGATTCAGTTCTGGAAGTTTATAGTTTTCCAGAAATACATCCATTTCATCTAGGTTGCTTAACTTATTGGCATATAATTGTTGATAATAATTTCTGATGATTGTTCTTCTTTCCTTGGTGTTAGTTGTAACCTCTCCATTTTCATTCATAATTTTATTAATTTGGGTCCTCTCTCTTTTCTTTTGGATTAGTTTGGCCAATGGTTTATTGATCGTATTGATTCTTTAAAAAAAAACAGTTTCTAGTTTCATTGATGTGTTCTACTGTATCTCTAGTTTCTATCTCATTGATCTCTGCTCTAATCTTGATTATTTCCCTTCTTGTGTGTGGAGTTAGCTTAATTTGTTGTTGATTTTCCAGTTCTTTAAGGTGTAGAGACAGCTGGTGTATTCTGGATTTTTAAATTTTTTTTGAGGGAGGCTTGGATGGCTATGTATTTCACCCTTAGGACCGTCTTTGCTGTATCCCATAGGTTTTGGACTAAAGTGTCTTTATTCTCATCGGTTTCCATGAGTTGTTTAAGTTCTTCTTTGATTTCCTGGTTGATCCAAGCATTCTTAAGCAAGGTGGTCTTTAGCTTCCAGGTGTTTGAATTCCTTCCGAACTTTTTCTTGTGGTTGATCTCCAGTTTCAAAGCATCATGATCTGAGAATATTCAGGGAATAATCTCAATCTTCTTGTATCTGTTGAGCCCTGATTTGTGACCCAGTATGTGGTCTCTTCTGGAGAAGGTTCCATGTGCACATGAGAAGAATGAGTATTCAGGTGTTTTAGGGTGGAATATTCTGTATGTATCTATGAGGTCCATCTGGTCCAATGTGTCATTCAATGCTCTTATTTCTTTATTGATTTTCTGCTTGGATGATCTATTACTGAGAGTGGAGTGTTAAGATCCCCTACTATTAATGTATTCATATCAATATGACTCTTTATGTTTATTAACAGTTGTCTTATGTAGATGGCTGCTCCCATATTGGGGACATAAGTATTTACAATTGTTAGATCCTCTTGGTGGATAGACCCTTTAAGAATGATGTAGTGTCCTTCTGTATCTCTGATGACAGTCTTTAGTTTAAAATCTAATTTATCTGATATGAGAATCACTACCCCAGCCTTCTTTTGAGGCCCATTGGCATGAAATATGCTTCTCCATCTCTTCACTTTCAGACTGGATGTATCCTTAGGCTCAAAATGGGTCTCTTGTAGACAACATATGGATGGGTCCTGTCATTTTATCCAGCCTGCAACCCTGTGCCATTTTATGGGCCCATTAATACCATTCATGTTGAGAGTGATTACTGAGAGATACATTTTTTTTTCCCTAGGCAAAGAACTTTATTAATCTTGTTTCAAACTTTATTCCCAGGCTTCTTCAGCTTAATTAGCTGCAAAGAATTAATTGTATATAAGCAAAAACTGAAAAGAGCTGCAGTGTCCAAGGGGCTTGGGCTTAAAATTATTAGAGATCTAGATTTTTATCAGATCCATGAACAAAATTTTAAAAAGCAGTCATAATATAAAATAGCAGCTCCCAGTAACTTCTTCAAGTTTTATCTTCTTCAGAAGTTGACTCAATTCAGTTTGCTTCATTCTTGGAAGCTTCATCAAAATTCTCCACAAGATCTGGAACTTCATCATCATCATCCTCTCCAGTAGCGAGTGGTGCTTTTCCATCCACAGATTGTTTGGGCAGAGCTTCAGCCAGTCTTCTTAAACTAGTCAGACTGTCTGCACCAAGTTGGTTTAAGATACTGGGTAGCATTTCTGTCAGCTGCTTTGTCTCAGCATGGCCTGTAATGGTGAAAGTGTTCGCTGCCAGCGATGCCTGAACTTTGGGGTTGTTAAAGTGGATCACTGTTCCTTGGTTTGTGAACATATTCACTTCTTCAATACCAGAGATATTGTTCACTCCTAACTTCTTTAAGGAGAACTGAAGTTTTTTGTCATCTGCTGTAGCTGTTCTATGAACCACCTTCTTCTTTCGGTGAACAGTTCCTTTCCCACCAATGCGCACTTGTGCTTGCAGTTTGGCGAGTTTCTCCTGGCTCATGATAGTTTCTTTCATCTTGTTGGAGCAAAAATGGGACCGCGTGGGGGACTAGGGTTGGCACTCAGGGGGTCTCGGGCAGACCAGCTGAGATTAGGTGCACACACGCGGGGACGCAAGATGGCAGCTAGCGAGAGATACATTTTTATTGACATCGTGTTACCTGTGAAGTCTTTGTTTCTACAGATTGTCTCCATAAATTTCTGTTCAATGAAATTCTTGGGTTTTTTCCCTCTTTTATAGAATCTCCCTTAATATTTCCTGTAGTGCCGGCTTGGTGGTCACATATTCTTTTAAACCTGGTCTTGGAAGCTCTTTATCTCTCCATCCATTTTGAATGTCAGTCTTGCTGGATAAAGTATTCTTGGCTGCATGTTCTTTTCATTTAGTGCCCTGAATACATCTTGCCAGCCCTTTCTGGCTTGTCAGGTTTCTATGGACAGGTCTCACCTTATTCTGATGGGCCTTCCTCTGTATGTAAGGAATCTCTTCCCCTAGCTGCTCTCAAGAGCTCTTGTCTAAAATTATGATTCATCATTTTCACTCGAGGTCTTTCTAGATTCTGTGATCTTGGGAGGAAACCTTTCTTCCTCTAGGACACAAACGCTTGTTCCATTTGCCAGATTGGGAAAATTTTCATGGAGAATTTGTTCAACTATATCCTCTAGTCTTCTTTCTTTCTCCTCCCCCTCAGGGATTCCCATAATCCTGACATTGGAATGTTTCATGGAGTCATTTATTTCTCTAATTCTGTTTTCATGGCTTCTAAGCTGTTTGTTCCAGCCTCCTCCTGATCCTTTTTTCTCTATCAGTTTGTCCTCTAAATCATCAATTCTATCCTCTGTCTCAGTTACCGTAGCTGTTAGAGAATTTAGATTAGATTGGAACTCATTGAGAGCATTGTTAACATCTTCCTTGGTGGCTTTCACTTTTGCCCTAATCAATTCCATTTTGTCATTAAAGGCTTTCTCCAACCTAGCCATTGTCTGGATCATTGTTAGCCTGAATTCCCTTTCCAGCATACTGTTTATGTTCATATCCAATAGCTCTGATGGAGAGGGCACTGTCTCTGAATTTTTTCCTCTGTTAGGCATTCCTCCTCCTAGCTATTTTGGTGAGAGATGGCTGAAGGTATGTGTAGCTGAATGTATCAACCATGATGTGGGGAAGGTGCACCCTGGAACGCTTCTGAGCAATCGGGAGTCCCCACCAAAAAGAAAGAAAAAAGAACGAGAAAGAGAGAGAGAGAGGGAAAAAAAGGGGGGGGAGAGAGAAAACGCAGACCAAATGGGACTGAAAGGTAAGATTTATAAAGTATACAAAACAAACAAACAAACAAACAAAAAGACCGACAAAAGTAAATGACAAGAAAAACAAATAAAAAGAACCCAGGCAAAATGAACCTCAAGTATAAGATTTAGATACTACCAGAACAAAAACAAATACACAGAAACACTGACAGAAGAATAAGATGGGAGAGTCGTTATAAATTCTCAGTGTGGGCAAGGAAAGTTACTTTGATTCTTCCTGGGTATATCTTTTTTTTTTTTTTAAGATTTTATTTATTTATTTGACAGAGATCACAAGTAGGCAGAGAGGCAGGCAGAGAGAGAGAGAGGAGGAAGCAGGCTCTCCACGGAGCAGAGAGCCTGATGTGCAGCCCGATCCCAGGACCCTGGGATCATGACCTGAGCCGATGGCAGAGGCTTTAACCCACAGAGCCACCCAGGCACCCCTCCTGGGTGTATCTTGATATCTTTGTTAAAGGACTCAACTTTCCTGAGATAAAGGGTCATTAAAACTGGTTTATATATAGGGGTAGTATTGATTGGGGAAAGAGGATTACCTTGAAGCTTAGCTCTATATGAATATTAAAAAAATAGAAAAGAAAAAGAAAAACACAGGTATATGTATCAAAAAAAAGTTCAAGTTATAAGATTATTATGGAATTTGTTGTACTGGACATCTCATTGTGATGGTAAATAGATTAAAAATTATAAAGAAATTGAAAAGAATGAGAACAGTGGGTACAAATTAAAAATAAAAGTAGTATCTATGAAGTAGTGGTGGTTGTCCTTTTGTTTTTTTGGGTTTTTTTTGGGCTGGCTCTCTGAGGGAGGGGCTTGCTGCATGGTTTTTCAGGCAGTCTTGCTAGAGTTCAGTCTTCCTGCCCCATATCAAGGGGTTGGGCTCTGAGGAAACCAGTTTTTCAAGCTTTTGGTCTCTGGTGGCCCCCCTTTTTTTCTCTCCCCTTGGCGGCTTTTGGTGGTTCTTCAGAGGTTTAGAGGAAAGCAAACTACACCCAGACCTCCGTCTCAGAGAGAAGCCTCAGTCTGTTCCCCTCTGGGTGCTCCAGAGCACATAAACCCCCTCTGCCACCAGCAGAGCACGTCCCCAGTCTCAGGGGTTGCTGTTGCCAAAACCACAAGAAGTACTAGTCCAGAGAGCTGGCTTCCAGTGGCTGCCTCCGCTGTGGCTTTTTGGGCAGGTCCAGACACCTGGAGAGGTCCCAACCAGAGAGACCCAACCAGTGAGATTTTCATGCTGGCCAGACTGTGAGTGGTCAGACTCTCCTGGTCCTACAGAGCACTGGCTAGCACCTGCATGGGCCTCTCTCAGGGGAGGGTGTGGAGCATAACTTAGACCCTGGTAGCTCAGCGCACCTGCAGAGTGCAAAAGGCTGTGCTTCTAGAGATCACGGGCGGGCGTCCACACCAGACTCTCTCATGCGTTCTGCCACCCAGACGTTCTCACAAGCTCCAGTGGCTCAGGCACCAACACCTGACTTCTTCACCGCACTCTCTCTGGCTCAGCACCAGCGGTGATAGTCCTGGGTCCATGGGCTTAAGCCCCTCTCTCTAACCGCCTGATTCCACCAATTTCCCTTTAAGATCTTTTGCTCTTTTGGAGTGCTTTCAACCAGACTCCAAGTTAATGCTGGTCCCCAATCACAGGGCACTCTTGTATTGGGGTATTACTTTCCAATGGGTCGCTTCTGGTAGCTCCCTCCCCCTTTTGTTGATCTTCTGATATCAGTCCGATGTTCCCACTCCATTTTACCTGTCCACTGGTGTCTTCTGCCCTTGTAGAGATCCAGAAGTGTATAATTCTAATCTTAGGCTGATTTCATGGGTGATCAGAGTTCTTTGGTAGATAATCAGCTCACTTTAGGGGACCGGTTGAAATAGTGCCTCCTACTTCTCTGCCATCTTGCCTCCTCCGGGTTGTTGTTGTTGTTTTTAAGATTTTATTTCTGTATTTATATCATGTGAGTGGGACAAGGGGCATCCCCTCCACCACCCCTTCCACAAACCTCAGTTTGTTTCCCAGAGTCAAGAGTCTCTCATGGTTTGTCTCTGTCTCTGATTTAAGAATATGTGGTTTATATACACATTGTGTTACTCAGCAATAAAAGTGAATGAACTCTTGCCATTTGCAACAACACAGATGGAGCTAGATAGTATAATGCTAAGTTATAAAAAAGTCACTGAAAGATAGGTACCATATGATTTCAATCACATGTGTAATTTAAGGAACAAAATAAACTAGGAAAAAAGAGACCAAAATCTAGAGTAACTATATAGAAAACAAACATGGTTGACAGACGGTAGGTGGATGGGGAATGGATCAAACAGGTGAGGGTGATTAAAAGCACACTCATCCTGATGATCACTGAATAATGTGTGGAATCGTTCAATCATTATATTGTACACCTAGAACTATAAAACTGTATGTTAACTATACTGGAATTTAAAAAATAATAAAATAAGGAATATTATGAATTGGTTTCACAGAATAAAGTCTTTGAAATAATTATAAAATAAGAAAGTAGTACAGGAAGGTAATGGTACGGAAAAAAAAACTGGCTAACCTTACAGAAAAATGTGCCTAAGGACAATGTGCATGCGAGGCTGCTGAAAAAACTCTTCTGAGCGAGAGAAACAGGCCAATAGGCAGAGTAATAAATACTCCAAGGCAAGAAAATATGATTGTAGAATAGACATGGCAACCCCATTTAATGATAAGCACTTTTATAAATAGGTCAAGTAGACAAAAAAATAGGCTGTCTGTTAGGAAAACCTAAATCTATCATAACATGTCCATGCGTGCCTGGGTGGCTCAGTGGGTTAAGCCTCTGCCTTTGGCTCAGGTCATGATCTCAGGGTCCTGGGATGGAGTCCCACATCGGGCTCTCTGCTCGGCAGGGAGCCTGCTTCTTCCTCTCTCTCTCTCTGCCTGCCTCTATGCCTACTTGTGATCTCTCTCTGTCAAATAAACAAATAAACTCTTAAAACAATATAACATGTCCATAAAAACATGATTGTTTTGGGCCCCTGGGTGGTCCAGGTGGTTTAGCATCCAACTCTTTTGTTGTTGTTTTTTAAAGATTTTTTTTTTTTTATTTAAGACACAGCAAGAGAGGGAAAACAAGCAGGGGGAGTGGGAGAGAGAGAAGCAGACTCCCCACTGAGCGGTGAACCCAATGTGGGGCTCAATCCCAGGACACTGGAATTATGACCCCAGCCGAAGGCAGATGCTTAATGACTGGGGCACCCAGGTGCCCCAGCATCCAACTCTTGATTTCAGCTCAGGTCACAATCTCAGGGTCATGAGATCAAGCCACATGTTAGGCTCGTGCTGAGCACAGAGTCTTCTTGAGATTCTCTCTCTCCCTCTCTCTCTGCCCCTCGTCCCACTTACATGATCTAAATAAATAAATAAATACATAAAATCTTTAAAAAAAAACCTTCTTAAAAAAAAAAAAAAAAAGCTGCCAGGAGCGGTGGCGCGCACCAGTAGTCCCAGCTACTCGGGAGGCTGAGGCAGGAGGATCGCTTGAGCCCAGGTGTTCTGGGCTGTAGTGCGCTATGCCGATCGGGTGTCCGCACTAAGTTCGGCATCAATATGGTGACCTCCCGGGAGCGGGGGACCACCAGGTTGCCTAAGGAGGGGTGAACCGGCCCAGGTCGGAAACGGAGCAGGTCAAAAAAAAAAAAAAAAGCTATCGTTTCCCATGGGAAAAGGGAAGAGTACCTGCCTAGCTATCCATGATATTACCAATGGACACAGCCTTACATTCTTCAATCTCTTAAACAAAATTCTGTAATAAGAAATTAAAAGTTAAAGTTATAGAACAAAATGATAACATGTGCCTCCTGACACAATACACTGAGAAACAAACATCACTTCTGTCTTATCCTTAACAAAAGTGTATAAACTGAATGTAATCATGAAAAAACATCAAACAAACTGAAATTCCAGGACATTCTATAAAATGACTGTTTCTTCAAAACTATTTTTTCTACACAAAGAAAATCTAAGAAACTACTGCAAATTGAAGGAAACCAAACAAACATGACAGTTCAATGCAACATTATAGATTGGACCCTGGACCAGATTCTTTTCTTTTTTTTTTAAATAAATGACATTTAATGGTATAATTGGTGAGAAATGAATACAGTTTAGGAAATACATACTGAATTACACAGGATTCATGAGGCAACTTATTGTCAAATGGTTTAGAAAAAAAAGATATGTACATGTATATACATATACAATATGTACATATAAACATATAAGTATAAATATGAAAACCACAAATATAAACATTTATATTTCCTGATATTTCTCCAAAGGAGTTGAAAACATGTCCACACAAAAATCTGCATGTAGATATTTATAGCACTTTATTCATAATTGCCAAATCTTAGATGTGACCAAGTGTCCTTCAGTAGGTGAATGGATAGATAAACTGGTACAGACAGTGGAATGTTACTCTGAAATGAAATGCGCTATCAAACCATTAAAAGACATGGAGAAACCCTAAATGCATATTACTAATGGATATAAGTCAATTTGAAAGGCCATATTCTGTATGATTTCAATCATTAACATTCTGGAAAAGGTAAAACTATGGACACAGTAAAAAGACCAGTGGTTGCCAGAGGCTTGGAGGAAGGGGTGAATAGGCAGATCACAGAGGTCTTTTGAAGCAGTGGAAATATTCTGTATGATACTATAATGAGATTACATGTCATTATTCATTTTTCTAAGCCCACAAAATGTTTAGCACTAAGAGTGAAATAATGTAACTATGGACTTTGGGATTATTGTATGTCAGTATAGTTTCATTAATTGTGACAAAGGTACCACTCTGATAGGGAATATTGACAGGAAAGGCTATGCATGTGTAGGGGTGGGGATATATGAGAAATCTCTATATGTTCTTCTCAAATTTGCTGTGAATATAAATAGCTCTTAAAAATATTTTAAAAAGGTCAAACTTAGCACCATCGATAATGAATGGAATAAAACAGGCTTTTGTGCTTTCTGATGTGATGCAAGGACACAGCATCACCTACATAGTCCTTTTGTTAAAAACACTTAAATTAATCATGGGGAAACAGACAAGCTCAAATTGTGATACATATGTAGGACAACTGCCTGGACCCTTCAGAGCTGCCAGTATTTTGAAAAAATTTTAAGAAAGGATGAGCTAGTTCTTTTCTAGATTTATAAAGTTTAAAGGGGCATGGCAACCAAATACAGTACCTGATCCTTGACTGGATCCTGTACCAAAACAAATAAAAAGCTTTGAAGGACAGTCTTAGGACAATTTTCAAATTTTGATTGGGACAGTTATGTTAAGTAACAGAATTGTATCAGTGTTAAATGTCTCTGAATGTGAGGAAAGTAATGCCCTTGTTCTTGAGAAGTAATGAAGTGAAGTGTTCGAGGCTAAAGTGTCATAATATCTGCAAGCTACTTCCAAATGGTTCAGCAATAGATATATTATAATTATATATAATAACATATATCATATTAATATATAACATAAAAACATGTATACATTTATAAAGAAAGAAATTATAGATAGCAAAATAAAAAGTGGATGAATCTACATGAAGGATGTCTTCTGACTTTTCTGAAGAGTTGAAATTTTATTAAAAAAACTCAAGAAAAATAATGTTTTCATATATTGAATTACTGCTAATTATAAGTTCTGTGATAAATTCACAAATAAATCATACATTCATTGTTTTATTTTTATAGAACATATTCTGAAAAATAAAGGAAAAAAAAAGAAAGTGAGTAATTAAAAGAACTGAAAAAGAAATACCATCCATAGAAAAGTATATCAACCAAAACAGACTTTAAGTACAAAAAGAGGTAAAATGGGTCATTGAAATGATAAAAGATGCATGCATTTTAGACTTGTATGGACATAACAAAGTGTCACATATAAAAAGCAAAAATTAGAGAACTACAATAATTTGACAAATCCACCATTATAGTGTGGGATTTTAAATTTACCTCTTTCAGGAAATGATAGATCTAACAAACAAAATTAACAGAGATATAGAAGACAGATAAACAATACAATGAATTTAATGGGCACTTACAGAACCCCACATTCAAAATCTTTTCAGGCATATATGGAATACTTAAAAATTGATCATGTTCTCTAGAACATAAATCAAATCTCAACAAATACTAAATAAACAGTATCATAGTATCTGTACTAAGTATAATTAAATGAGAATAACAAAATGTGAAACTAAAAAATATCCATGTACCCATGTCTTGGTTTCTAAATATCACCTCCCACTAAAAGTAATCACAGCTCCACACAGAAATGGTCCATAAGGCAGGGAATAAAAAACAAGCCTGAAAGTAAGGAACTAAAGGAAATGTTGATGTCAAAATATGTATCAGAATGATGGGAGTAGATTGAATGGACAGAGAAGCCAGCTTGAATTGGTTGCCACTGGTTAAATCTGAGATAATTTGAGCATTAAAATAAATAATGATAGCAATAAGATATTCATGAAAGAATCAAAATGAATGTGTCCAAACTAATGTAAATAAGTAAACAAATAGAGAATAAAGCTCTTCCTTAAAGCAGAATTCACATTTATACCTGTAGCAAAAATGATGGAGTTTCAAAATTACCATAGTGCAGCCATCATACTAATAACTGTTTCAGTCCAAATTTACCAATGGATACTAAGACCTGTGGATTTTGGAGGGTGGAGTTAAGATAATGGAAGAGTAGGGGGACTCTAAGCTTGTGTCCTCCCTCAAAATATAGCTAGATACTTATCAAATCATTATGAATACCCACAACATCAGTCAGAGGTCTGAGAGAACAAAAACTGCAAATCTACAAGTAGAAAAGTGACCACCTTTTGGTTGACCTGGAGGAGGGTTGACCTGGGGGAGATATAGCTGTGGATACAGTGGCAGGGAGGGAGCCCTGCTTACAGGGGCCACTGCAAAGTATTACAATCAACAGAGTACAAAATCTGAACCTCTAGAAGTCCACTTAGTGCTAAGTGGGGAAGTAGGTCAGAATCCCAGTAGCGACAGTGTGGTCTGAGGATGTCCTGGGTCACAAGAATAACAGATGACGCCAACATACTGCACTGTTCCCAGAAATAGGACAGGGGAATCCTGCTTAGCCAGTCTTTGTACTGGCTTTCTGCTGTTTTGCTATAAACTACAAACCACAGAGTGGTTGTGTAACTACCTATTTGGATTGACTGGCAAACAACAAAAGTGCAGCAAGACCCACCCCCAGAGGAACAGGATAGGTGCACAACACAGGAGTCCCTAAAATTTGGAGTTCTGAAACTCAGTCGGGCACCTGAGATTAAAAATACTTGGACACAGGTGGGGTGAACACAGGGTCCTGATGGAAACTGGAGACACCAGAGGGGTGACTGATTGCTCTTCTTTTTTTTTTTTTAATATTTGTTTATTTAACAGAGAGAGGGGGGATCACAAGTAGGCAGAGAGAAAGGCGGGTTTGGGGGGAAGCAGGCTCCCTGCTGAGCAGAGAGCCCGATGCGGGGCTCGATCCCAGGACCCTGGGATCATGACCTGAGCCGAAGGCAGAGGCTTAACCCACTGAGCCACCCAGGCGCCCCTGATTGCTCTTCTTTGAAGGCTCACTGAAGAGTGGGAGGCTTGAACATTCAGTTCCAAGGTTAGACATCAGGACACCACCAATTTCATCTTGCCCATCAGCACTGTAAGCCTTCATGAAGAAAAGTAACACCACATAGTGGAGGCCAGAATCACCTGCACAAAGCCCCAACCCCCAGCTACACCGGAGGCAAATTTCTGCTAGGTCAAGTCCACCTGAAGATCAGCACAATAGGCACCTCCCCCAAAGGACAAACACAAACACCTTCTTCTTACCAAATCTACAGATCACTGAGTACTGCAAAGGTTTAGCTCTAAGGGAAATAGGATCTTGCTTCCTTTTTACTTTTATTCTGAATTAATTCTTTATTTATTTTCTTATTTTTCAATATCTTCTCTTTTTATTATTTTTTAATTTTATTTATATATATTATATAAATGTTTCCTTAATTTTTTGTTTATTTTCATTTTATTTTTTTTATTTTCGGGGGGGGGGAATCTAGATTCTTTTAACAATGAGACCAACACACCCAGGATCTAGTTTTTATGTTTTTTGGTTTTTGCTTTGTATTTCTTTCTTTTCTTTTCAGAATAAAATGATGAGATGGAGAAATTCACCAAAGAAAAACAGGAAGTATAACTCACGTCCAGGGATTTAATTAATAGAGACATAAGGAAGATGTCTGAACTAGAATTTAAAACATCAATTATAAGGATAGTAACTGGGCTTGAAAAAAGGACAGAAGACAGTAAAGACTCTTTTATAGGAGAGATAAAAGAACTAAAATCTAGTCACCCCCCAAATTAAAATGCTATAACTAAGATTCAAACCAGAATGGATGCCAAGAAAGTGAGGATGGATGAAGCAAAGGAAGGAGTCAGTGATACAGAAGATAAAATTATGGAAAATAATGACACTGACAAGAGGGAAAGAAAGTAATGGACCATGAAGGTAGTAGGCCAACGAAGGTAGACTTAGGGAACTCAGTGACTTATTAAAAGGTGGTAACATTTTTATCATAGGAGGCCCAGATGATGAAGAAAGAGAAAAACAGGCAGAAGGATTGTTCAAATTGTAGCTGAAAACCTCCCTAATCTGGGGAAGGACGCAGACATCAAAATCTAAAAAGGACAGAGAACTTCCATTAAATTAAAATACTCAACATCACCCAGGCATATAATACTCACATTCACAAAATACACAGATAAGGAAAGAATCCTGAAAGCAAGGGAAAGAAAGCCCTTAACCTACAAGGAAAGACAGCTCTGGTTCACAACAGATCTGCCAGAGAAACCTGGAAGGCCAGAAGATAGTGGCAGGAAACATTCAACACGCTAAATGGGAAAAACATGCAGCCAAGAATTCTTAACCAGCAAGGCTATCACTGAGAATAGAAGGAGAGACAGCCTCCAACACAAACAAAAACTAAAGGAGTTCATGACCACTAAGCCAGCAGTGCAAGAAATTTTAAGGGGGGCTGTTTGAGTGAACAAAAAAAACACCAAAAGCAACAAAGACTAGAAAGGACCAGAGAACATCACCAGAAATATGAACAGTACAGATAACACAACAGCACTAAATTCATGTCTTTCAATAATCACTTTAAATGTAAATGGACTGAATGCTCCAATCAAAAGATACAGGGTAACAGAATGGATTAAAAAAAAAAGACCCATCTATATGCTACTTATAAGAGATTCATTTTAAACTTAATGATACCTGCAGATTGAATTTTAGGAGATGGAGAACATTCTCTCATGCTAATGGACATCAAAATAAAGCTGGAGTAACCATACTTATATCAGACACACTAGATTTTAAACCAAAGACTTTAACAAGAGATGAAGGACACCATCTAAAAATTAAGGGGTCTACTTAACAAGAAGATCTAACGATTTTAAATATTTATGCCCACAACTTGGGAAATATATACATCAACTAATAATAAACAAAAAGAAACTTAATAATAATGCAATGGCAAAAAAAATACAATGGCAGTAAGGGGTTTTAACACCACAATAACAGCAGCAGACAGATCATGTAAGCAAATAACAAGGAAAGACTGGCTTCAAATGACACACTGGAGTGGATGCACTTAACATATATATTCAAACCCTTTCAACCTCAATCAGCAGAATAGACATTCATTTCGAGTGCACATGGAACATTCTCCAGAATAGATCACATACGGGGTCACAAATCAGGCCTCAACAAGTACAAATAGATCAATATCATATACTTATTTTCAGTTGACAATTTCATAAAATTTGAAGTAAACTAAAAGAAATACTATAAAAAAGACAGTACATTGAGGTTAAAGAACATCTTACTAAAGGATGAATGAGTCAAACAGGAAATTAAAGAATACATTAAAATACATGGAAGCTAATGAACATGAAAACACAACAGTCCAAAACCTTGGAATGCACCAAAGACAGCCCTAAGAGGGAGGTATACTGCAATATATGCCTATCTCAGAAAGTAAGAAACGTCTCAAATACATGACCTAACCTAACATCTAAAGGAGCTACAAAGAGAAAAGCAAATAAGGCCTAAAGCCAGGGAAATAACAGTGATTAGAGCAGAAATAAATCATATAGAAACAAACAAGACAAAACTCAAGTAAAACAGATGAAAGAAAATAAAAGATGGTTCTTTGAAAAAAAAAACTAATAAAATTGATAAGTGCCTAGCCAGGCTTATGAAAAAAAAAAAGAGATAAAGGATCCAAATAGAAAAAAAGTCATGAAAGAAAAAGGAGAGATAGTACCCAATACCATAAAAATACAAATAATCATAGATTATATTATGAAAAACTGTATGCTAACAAAATGGGCAATCTGGAAGAAATGGACAAGTTGCCAGAAACACAGAAACTACCAAAACTGAAACATGAAGAAATAGAACATTTATGAAGACCCATAACCAGGAAAGAAATTGAAAGAACATCGAAAATTTTGAAAGTAATCAAAAATCTCCAACAAACAACTCCAGGGACAGATGGTTTTCCAGGGGAACTCCATCAGACATTAAAGAAGAGATAATATCTATACTTCTCAAATTCTTCCAAAAAATAGAAATGAAAGGGAAACTTCCTCACTCCTTCTACAAGGCTAGCATTACCTTGATTCCAAAATCAGACAAAGACTTCAGTAAAAAGGAGAATTACAGACCACTATCCCTCGTGAAGAGGGATGCAAAAATTCTCAAGAAGATGCAAACATTCTCAAGAAGAGCACTGGATGTGGTGCATAAACAATGAATCTTGGAACATGAAAAAAATAAAATAAAATTAAGATGTTAAAAACAAAGAAGATACCAGCAAATTGAATCTAACAGTACATTAAAAGGACTATTTACCACAATCAACTGGGATTTATTCCTGGGTTTCAGGGGTAGTTCATATTCACAAATCAACCAATATGATACAACACCTTAATAAATAAAAAGATAAGAACCAGATAATTCAGTTAACAGAGCCAGAAAAAGCAAGACAAAATACAGCAGCCACCATTCTTGATAAAAACCCTAAACAAAGTAGGGTTAGAAGGAATATACTTCAACATCATAAAGGCCATATATTAAAGACACAGTTAACATCATCCTCAAAGGGGAAAAACAGAGCATTTCATCTCTGGTCAGGAATAAGATACGGACTTCCACTCTCACCATATTTAACATACTGGAAGACTTAGCCTCAGCAATCAGACAAGAAAAAGAAATAAAAAGGCATCCAAATCAGTAAGGAAGAAGTCAAACTTTCAGTATTTGCAGACAACATGATATTCTATGTAACAAACACAAAAGACTCCACCAAAAATTGCTAGAACTCGTATACAAATTCAGCAAATTCATAGGCTATGAAATCAACATACAGAAATCTGTTGCATTTCTATATAACAATAATGAAGAAACAGAAAAAGAAATCAGGGAATCAATCCCATTTACAATTGCACCAAAAACCATATGATAGATAGGATGAAACTTAACCAAAGAGTTCAAGAATTGATACTCTGAAAACTACAGAACACTAACGAAAAAATTGGAAAGTACACAAAGAAATGGGAAAGCATTCCACATTCATGGAATGGAAGAACAAACACTGTTAAAATGTCTATACCAGGGTGCCTGGGAGCCTCAGTTGGTTAAGCGTCTGCCTTCAGTTCAGGTCATGATCCCAAGGTCCTGGACTGATCCTTGATTCATGTTCCCTGCTCAGTGGGGAGTCTGTTTCTCCCTCTCCCTCTGCTTGTGGTCTTTCTCTCTCTCTCTCAGCCTCTCTTTCTGACAAATAGAGAAAGAAAGAAAGAAAGACTATACTTCCCACAGCAATGTGCAGATTCAATGCAATCCCTATCAAAATACCCTCAGCATTTTTCACAGAGCTGGAACAAATAATCATAAAATTTGTGTGGAACTACAGAAGACCCAGAAGAGCCAAAGGAATGCTGAAAAAGAAAGCCAAAGTGAGAGGCATCAATTCCAGACTTCAAGCTGAATTATATAGCGGTAACCACTAGAACAGTGTGGTACTGACACAAAAACAGACACACAGAACAACTGAACAGAATAGAAAACCCAGAAATGGACCCTCAACTCTATGGTTAACTAATCTTTCATGATACAGGAAAGAATATTCAATGGAAAAAATACAGTCTCTTTAAAAAATTGTGTTATGAAAATTGGACAGCCATGTGCAGAAGAATAAAACTGGACCACTCTCTCATATCATACATAAAAATAATCAAAACGGATGAAAGATCTAAATGTGAGACAGGAACCCAACAAAATCCTAGAAAACACAGGCAGCATCCTTTGACCTCGGCCATAGCAAATTCTTACCAGTCATGTCACAGGAAGCAAGGAAAATAACAGCAAAAATGAACTAATGGGACTTCTTCAAGAAGGAAAAAAATCAAGAAAATTAAATGGCAGCCTACAGAGTGGGAGAATATATTTGCAAATGACAGACAAAAAAGCATTAGTATCCAAAATCTATACAGAAATTATCAAACTCAATACCCAAAAAACAATTCATGGGCAGAGGACACTAATAGACACTTTTTTAATAAAGACAACCAAATGGCCTACAGACACATTAAAAATGCTCAGCATCACTCATCATCAGGGAAATACAAATCATCACTATGAGATATCAACTCTCACCTGTCAGAATGGCTAAAATTAACAAAACAAAAAACAACAGGTGTTGGTAATGCTGTGGATAAAGGGGAACCCTCTTGCACTGATGGTGGGAATGCAAAGTTGTGCAGTCATTCAGGAGAACAGTATGGAGGTTCCTTAAATAGCTGAAAATAGAACTCCCCTATAATCCAGCAATTGCACTATTAGGTATTTAACCAAAGGACAGAGAAACACAGATGCAAAGGGACACATGTACCCTGATGTTGATAGCAGCATTATCAACAATAGTCAAACTATGGAATGAGTCCAAATGTCCATTGACTAATGAATGGATTAAGAAGATGTGGTGGAATGGAATGTTATTCCAATGGAATATTATTTACCCACCAAAAAGCATGAAATCTTGTCATTTGCAATGAAATGAATGGAGGTAGAGTATATTATGCTAAACGAAATAAACCAGTCAAAGAAAGACCAGTAACATATGATTTCACTCATTTGTGGAATTTAAGAAACAAAACAGCTGAACATATGGGAGGGGCAATAAAAAAGTAAAAAGAAGGAGGGAAACAAACCATAACAGTCTCTTAAAGATAGAGAACAAACTGAGGGTTGATGGAGGAGGTGGGTAGGGTATGGGCATTTATGATGAGCATTGGGTGTTGTATGTAAGTGATGAATCACTGAATTGTATTTCTGAGACCAATACTGCACTATACATTGACTAACTAGAATTTAAATAAAAATTTGAGAAAAAAAGTATTATCATAGGATTCAGTAAGTCCCTTTAGGTATATGAAATATACCTAATAGAAAGAAATAAAATCACTAATCTTGAAGAGACATCTGCATTCCCAGTTCACTGCATCGTTATTTACAATAAACAAGACATGGAAACAACCTAGGTCTCCACTAACAAATGAAAAGATAAAGAAAATATGATGTAAATATAAAATGATGTATTATTCAGCCTTAAGAAATCCTGTCATTTCCAACCCAATGGATAAAACTTGAGGGAATTATACTAAGTGAAAGATGTTATATAGAGAAAAACACTGCATGAACTTACACATGGAATCTTACTAAAAAGAAAACAAACTCATAAATACAGAGTACGTTGGTAGTTTCCTGAGGTTGGAGGGTGGGAGAAATTAGTGAAAGTGCTCAAATGGTATAAATATTCAGTTATTAACATGAGTAAGTTTTGGATATCTGCTACATATATAGCATGATATACATTATATTATAGTTAATAATATAGTAATAATTTATATATTTATAAAATTATAGTTATAGTATAGTTAAAACTATAGTTTGACTATAATTAATGATACTATATTGTATACTTAAAAGTTGTTGAGAGTAGATAATAACAGTTCTCATCACACAGGAGTCACCTGGTTGGCTCAGCCGGTTAAGTGTCCAACTCTTGTTTTCGATTCAGGTCATGATCTCAGGGTCAGGAGGTTGAACCCTGCTTTGGGCTCTGTGCTGAGCATGGAGCCTGTTTAAAATTCTCTCCCTCTCTCTCTGCCCTTCCCACTCATGTGCTCTATATCTCTAAAAAAATAATTTAAAAAAAAAAAAAA
>ML095598.1:0-11212 GCA_003697995.1 Taxidea taxus jeffersonii
TTTTGATAGGCATTGCATTAAATGTGTAGATAGCCTTAGGTAGCATAGACATTTTCACAATATTTATTCTTCCAATCCATGAGCATGGAACATTTTTCCATTTCTTTGTGTCTTCCTCAATTTCTTTCATGAGTACTTTATAGTTCTCTGAGTATAGATTCTTTGCCTCTTTGGTGAGGTTTATTCCTAGGTATCTTATGGTTTTGGGTGTAATTGTAAATGGGATTGACTCCTTAATTTCTCTTTCTTCTGTCTTGTTGTTGGTGTAAAGAAATGCAACTGATTTCTGTGCATTGATTTTATATCCTGACACTTTACTGAATTCCTGTACAAGCTCTAGCAGTTTTGGAGTGGAGCCTTTTGGGTTTTCCACATATAGTATCATATCATCTGCAAAGAGCGATAGTTTGACTTCTTCTTTGCCGATTTGGATGCCTTTAATTTCTTTTTGTTGTCTGATTGCTGAGGCTAGGACTTCTAGTACTATGTTGAATAGCAGTGGTGATAGTGGACATCCCTGCCGTGTTCCTGACCTTAACGGAAAAGCTCTCAGTTTTTCTCCATTGAGAATGATACTTGCCGTGGGTTTTTCATAGATGGCTTTGATAATATTGAGGTATGTGCCTTCTATCCCTACACTTTGAAGAGTTTTGATTAGGAAGGGATGTTGCACTTTATCAAATGCTTTTTCAGCATCTATTGAGAGTATCATATGGTTCTTGTTTTTTCTTTTGTTAATGTACTGTATCACATTGATTGATTTGCGGATGTTGAACCAACCCTGCTGCCCTGGAATAAATCCCACTTGGTCGTGGTGAATAATCCTTTTAATGTACTGTTGGATCCTATTGGCTAGTATTTTGGTGAGAATTTTCGCATCTATGTTCATCAAGGATATTGGTCTGTAATTCTCTTTTTTGATGGGATCCTTGTCTGGTTTGGGGATCAAGGTGATGCTGGCCTCATAAAATGAGTTTGGAAGTTTTCCTTCCATTTCTATTTTTTGGAACAGTTTCAGGAGAATAGGAATTAATTCTTCTTTAAATGTTTGGTAGAATTCCCCTGGGAAGCCATCTGGCCCTGGGCTTTTGTTTGTTGGGAGATTTTTGATGACTGTTTCAATCTCCTTACTGGTTATGGGCCTATTCAGGTTTTCTATTTCTTCCTGGTTCAGTTTTGGCAGTTTATATGTCTCTAGGAAAGCATCCATTTCTTCCAGATTGTCGAATTTGTTGGCATAGAGTTGTTCATAATATGTTCTTATGATTGTTTGTATTTCTTTGGTGTTGGTTGTGATCTCTCCTCTTTCATTCATGATTTTATTTATTTGGGTCCTTTCTCTTTTCTTTTTGATAAGTCTGGCCAGGGGTTTATCAATCTTATTAATTCTTTCAAAGAACCAGCTCCTAGTTTCATTGATTTGTTCTATTGTTTTTTTGGTTTCTATTTCATTGATTTCTGCTTTGATCTTTATTATTTCTCTTCTCCTGCTGGGTTTAGGCTTTCTTTGTTGTTCTCTCTCGAGTTCCTTGAGGTGTAGGGTTAGGTTGTGTATTTGAGACCTTTCCTGTTTCTTGAGATAGGCTTGTATCGCTATATATTTTCCTCTCAGGACTGCCTTTGCTGTGTCCCACAGATTTTGGACCGTTGTGTTTTCATTATCATTTGTTTCCATGGTTTTTTTCAATTCTTCTTTAATTTCCTGGTTGACCCATTCATTTTTTAGAAGGATGCTGTTGAGCCTCCATGTATTTGTGCTCTTTCCACATTTCCTCTTGTGATTGAGTTCTAGCTTCAGAGCATTGTGGTCTGAAAATATGCAGGGAATGATCCCAATCTTTTGATACCTGTTGAGACCTGATTTATGACCCAGGATGTGATCTATTCTGGAGAATGTTCCATGGGCACTAGAGAAGAACGTGTATTCTGTTGCTTTGGGGTAGAATGTTCTGAATATATCTGTGATGTCCATCTCGTCCAGTGTGTCATTTAAGACCTTTATTTCCTTGTTGATCTTTTGCTTGGATGATCTGTCCATTTCAGTGAGGGGTGTATTAAAGTCTCCAACTATTATTGTATTCTTGTCAATGTGTTTCTTTGATTTTGTTATTAATTGGTTTATATAGTTGGCTGCTCCCATGTTAGGGGCATAGATATTTAAAATTGTTAGATCTTCTTGTTGGACAGACCCTTTGAGTATGATGAAGTGTCCTTCCTCATCTCTTATTATAGTCTTTGGCTTAAAATCTAATTGATCTGATATAAGGATTGCCACCCCAGCTTTCTTCTGTTGTCCATTAGCATGGTAAATTGTTTTCCACCCTCTCACTTTCAATCTGGAGGTGTCTTCAGGTCTAAGATGAGTTTCTTGTAGGCAGCATATGGATGGGTTTTGTTTTTTTATCCATTTTGAAACCCTGTGTCTTTTGATTGGGGCATTTAGCCCATTTACATTCAGGGTAACTATTGAGAGATATGAGTTTAGTGCCATTGTATTGCCTGTATGGTGATTGTTACTGTATAATGTCTCTGTTCCTTTCTGGTAATACTTTTAGGGTCTCTCTTTGCTTCGAGGACCCCTTTCAATATTTCCTGTAGAGCTGGTTTGGTGTTTACAAACTCTTTCAGTTTTTGTTTGTCCTGGAAGCTTTTAATCTCTCCTTCTATTTTCAATGATAACCTAGCTGGATAAAGTATTCTTGGCTGCATGTTTTTCTCGTTTAGTGCTCTGAATATATCATGCCAGTTCTTTCTGGCCTGCCAGGTCTCTGTGGATAAGTCTCCTGCCAATCTAATATTTTTACCATTGTACGTTACAGACTTCTTGTCCCGTGCTGCTTTCAGGATTTTCTCTTTGTCGCTAAGACTTGTAAATTTCACTATTAGATGGCGGGGTGTGGGTCGATTCCTATTGAGTTTGAGAGGTATTCTCTGGGCTTCCTGGATTTTGATGCTTGTTCCCCTTGCTATATTAGGGAAATTCTCTACAATAATCCTCTCCAGTATACCTTCTGCTCCTATTTCTCTTTCTTCTTCTTCTGGAATCCCAATTATTCTAATGTTGTTTCGTCTTATGGCATCACTTATCTCTCGAATTCTCCCCTCGTGGTCCAGTAGTTGATTGTCTCTCTTTTGGTCTGCTTCATTATTCCCTGCCATTTGGTCTTCTATATCACTAATTCTGTCTTCTGCCTCATTTATCCTAGCAGTAAGAGCCTCCATTTTTGATTGCACCTCATTAATAGCTTTTTTTATTTCAACTTGATTAGACTTTATTTCTTTTATTTCTCCAGAAAGGGTTTTTATTTCTCCTGACAGGGTTTCTCTAATATCTTCCATGCCTTTTTCGAGCCCGGCTAGAACCTTGAGAATCGTCATCCTGAATTCCAGATCTGACATATTACCAATGTCTGTATTGATTATGTCCCTAGCCTTCGGTCCTGTCTCCTGCTCTTTTTTTTGTGGTGAGTTTTTCCGCCTTGTCATTTTGTCCAGATAGGAATCCGCTGTTCTCCTTGTTAAGTGAACTTGGTCTTGGCTGTAATTCTTTGGTCTTCTGGGGGAGGGGCCTGTTGTAGTGATTCTCAGGTGTCTTTGCCCGAGGCGGAGTTGCACCGCCCTTACCAGGGGCCGGGCTAAGTAATCCTCTCAGGTTTGCTTTCAGGAGCTTTTGTTCCCTTAACGCGCTTTCTGTAGAGTTCTGGAGGACGGGAATGACAATGGCGGCCTCCCAATCTCCGGTTCAGAGGAGCCGAGGGCTAGGGGCCCCAGTCTTCAGCGCGCCTTCAGGGAAAAGCGTTTAATCCCTCCAGACTCCCTAGCCCACGTTTGCGCCGGAGAGTGCGCGCGCGTCGGCCCACAGACACTGCGCGCCAGCAGACACCGCCGGCCCGCGAAAAGCGTTTAATCCCTCCAGTCTCCCTAGCCCACGTTTGCCTCTTTTTTTTTTTTTTTAAGGATAGGAGGGAGCACTTCCTAGCTCAATCTGAGGCCAGTACTCCCATGATATCAAAACCAGATAAAAGTGTCATAAGAAAACTACAGAGTGATATTATTTATAAATACAAATGCAAAAATCTCCAACAAAGCATTAGCAAGCTGAATAAAGCAACATATAGAATGAATCAAAAATGATGATCATGTTCATCAGGTCTTCTAGCTACAAAGTCCCTTAGCTTCAGTTTATCTGGGAATATCTTAATTTCTCTCTTGTTTTTTGAAGGATGGTTTTGCAAGATATAGAAATATTAATTTTTGTGGGGTTTTTGGCACCTTAAATATATCATTCCATTGCCTTCTGGTCTCCATGGTTTATTTTTTTTAAATTGGAGATTGGAAAAGAGGAGAGGAGGAGAGAGGAGAGGAGGGGAGGGAGAAGCAAAAGAAAGGAAAGGACAGGAGGAGAGGGAAAGGGAAAGGAAAGAAAGGGGAGGAGAGGGGAGAGGAGAGGAGAAGGGAGGGAAAGATTAAAGGGAAGGGAAGAGGAGAGAGAAAGGAGAAAAAGGGAAGGAGGAGCAGGGAAGAGAAGGGAAGGGAAAAGAATGGAAGGGAAAGGCACTGCAAGGTAGGGCAAGGCAAGCAAGGTACAAAAATGCTCACATAGTCTTTGCTGATTAGTTCTGTGTTTGGCCCCCCAAAGATTATCCAGATCATTTTACATCAATGTTTTCAGGTTTCACTTTCTGGTTTCACTGAGCTGAAAGCTCAGCTGCTTGTGAAAGCAAAGGTTCTTATCAGGTCTTTTCCAGCTTGCATCTTGTCCCAGCTATGCATTTGGTTTTCTAGACTACCTGGTATATGTAAAAAGGTTGTCAAGGCCCTTATCTCTGATTTTCTTCCCAGGCTTTCTGTGTGCCTGTTATTTGCCCCAAATATAATATGTTGCCCCAGGTCCCCATAGAGTAAAAATGAAATAAGAGGTCACAATAAAAAATATTAGAGCCTACCTATTTCATTTGCTTATGTAACCAAATGACCATTCTCAGGGGTCTCCTTGACAGTTTCTATAGTATTGGAAAAAGGTAGGAAAGGAATAAACCTGGGCAAAAGAAAAATTGTGAAGAATGTGCTAACTCTTGGTGACTATTCTTTCATGTGGGAAGTGGCAGTGGCTTGTTCTTTTGCCCTTCAAAGTTTTTTTTAAAAGATTTTTTTTATTTATTCATTTGACCCAGACAGGTCACAAGTAGGCAGAGAAGCAGGCTCCCTTCTGAGAAGAGATCCTGATATGGGGCTCGATCCCAGGACCCTGGGATCATGACCCGAGCCAAAGGCAGAGGCTTTAACCCACTGAGCCGCCCAGGTGCCCCTGCCCTTCAAAGTTTTTAAGGAATACCCTCTGCTTAACCACTTTTCACCCTGAGGAAGTTCTTAGTTAGACAAAACAAAGGCAAATGCCTTGCATCAGTCCTTCAGGGAGCCCCCAGACAGGTCAAAACAGAAAAACACAACTAGAGCAAGGTTTACTCTGCTCCCTCCAGAACCAGAGACACATACTGGGAATTTGGGATGCCATCTTCAGGGCTGTCATCAAAATGGAAAAGTGTATGGGGTGAGGATATGTTAAAAAGCCACAATGCTCTCCTACCATGTTTAAGTCATCTTTTTTCTTGATTTGACATTTGCTTGGTTGCTATAACCTTTAACTACTTTCCAAAGTTCTCACAAAAGTTCATTTTCAGAGTTATTTTACTTATTTTCACTGTTTTCTATAGAACGCCTTAGAGCTTCCTACTTTATATTTTCACTGATACACATAGTTGGTTTTGTAAACTTTTCGATTAAGTCTTCACAATCAAAAAAGGGATAAGTGGCTGTTGCCCACCAACTATGTAAAATTCTCCTTTATTCATGTGGAGTAGTAAAGGAAGTGACACAAGCAAGAGGAAAGAAGAGTTACTCTTGTGGTGATCTTACCACATGGAAATAGGAAAAATGGGGAATAGTATTTCCTTCTAACACTGGGGAATATAGAATATATTTTAGTGAAAACTCCATCACATACGCTTCTAGCTCTTCTCTTCTACCTCAAATGCCAACTTCTATTATTAGGTGTCTGGTAGCAAGGTGCTGATTGACCTCTGTTCTGAAGAAAAAGAATTCTGATGATCTTTATGATGTGCAAATGAGAAACTTGTGACTTAGAAAGGTTTAGTGAGTCACTCAAGTTTACAGACTTAAGAAAATATAGATCTATGAATTTAACTCAGGTTTCTGACCTTAAACTGTCATATATTGCCTTAATGATTTTTTTAAAGTTAAAGACTTAGTCATGTATGGGCTTTAAAAAGAATAAGTATTTCCTTTATTGAGACACTGAGTTGGACAATCCTGTCGTCTCTTTTGGACTTGCATGACCATTAGCCAATAAATTCTTCTAATGACTAACACCACATTGGGTTTTCAGTTCCTTAGAACAGAATGCAAAAACTGATGCAGAACTTTTTAGAAAATAAAGGGGCAAACTGATGATTTCTATACATAGAACTGAAAATTAGAAACATATTAGTTGATATGTGCCTACTTGTGGCCTGACAATCCATATGATTTTTCATGCTATAGAACACATGCTTAACATCCAACACATCTTTACTGAAGTCTCTCAGAACATTGTAAAGAGAGTTTCTATTCATAACACCCAGTAAACTTTAACAAATCCTTTTCAGCCATCTATGCACAAAAAGCCCACTTATCTCAGCAAAGCAGATGACCATAATCCTTCCACTTTTCTTCATAAATAACAAGGTTTTTTCCCCCTCAAACCAGTAACTCATATTAGTGTTTTCCATAATATCTCACCCTGCTTTCCCTTTTCCAGTTATACTTTTCTCTTCCATAAGAAACTTTCAGCTCATTAAGCAATTTGCTGAATTAATCAGTCTGGTTTTAGTCCTTTCATTCATCCATTAACTTCCTCTGCACCACAATGACCTAAGAATCTAGCTAGCAAAGAAATAATATTCCTTCATTGTAAGAAGTCTTAAATATTCCATTGTTATTCTTCCCTATTATACTCATATTTACAATATGCAAGCCTTAGAATTTTAGAACTTTAGATCTAAGAGGGGCCTTAAAGCTTGACAAATTAATTCTGGCTGATTTGTCTTCATAGAGTGAAAAATGAAAGAAAGAGCCATGATAAACATTTAAAGGCTATTTACTTTTATTGTTTGAAATACTAAATGATTATTCCAGGAATCCCTTGGGCATTTTCTGTAGTATTGGAAGGCTGTGAAAAAGGTTAAAGCTGCTGAAAAGAAAAATTGTGAAGTAGGTGATAACTCTTGATGACTCTATTCCTCTTCCTGTGATTTTTATAGACCCTATTCCTAATATCATCTGTCATCCTCCCTTCATCTCAGCAAATGCCAGGTGCAGAAATAGAGGGTGCAAAGACAGCACTCTATAGTGGGTTAGGATTCTAAATTTTCTACTCAAGCATGCAAATAGCAGAGTTACAATAAGCTACAATTCAAAAGAATAAATCCTTGATAAATTAGTTAACTAACTGTACTTTCAATATTAAGTACTGGTTCAAGTTGTATATATAGCAGTTTTATCTAAATCAGGTCTTCGTTCTTTAAGAACAGTTTTATCTAAACAATGTCTTTGTTCTTAAAGATCTAGGCCAGAAAGGAATAATATCAGTGGACTAGGAAGCTTCATACCTTAATTTCCCCAAAGAAATATAAAGAAGAAATAGAGAAACCACCAAAGATAACTAAAATTAGCTTATAGGAGCTAGTCTGGAAAGCAGTCAAAAGTCTACAATTACAAAAGGTAGAACATAATAAAGGAGAATGAAGAAAAATAAAAAAATAGAGAAATTCAACAAAACCAAGAGCTGTTTCTTTGAAAAGATTGAAAAAATTCACAAATTTTTAGATTGACTAAGAAAAGAGAGAGAAGTTGTTACTAAAATTAGAAATCAAATTGGGGAATTCTTACTGATTCTATAGAAATAAAAATTATGAGAAATACTATGAACAATTATACTCCAATAAATTGAATAACTTGAATGAAATGGATAATTCTTAGAAACACATAACCTACTAAGGTTGAATTATGAAGAAACAGAAAATCTGAATATACCTATAACTATTAAGAAGATTGAATTAGTAATCAAAAACCTGTTGACAAAATAATGTCCTGAACTAGATGGATTCATTAATGAATTCTAACCCAAATTTATAAATAATTAACATTAATTTTTCTGTAACTCTTCCAAACAATTAAAGAGGTGAGAAGACTTGCATACTCAATTAGGTTAACATTGTTCTGATGCCAGAGAGAAAAACTACAAGAAAACTATACACTAATATCCCTCATGAATACTGATGTAAAAATTTTTAACAAAATACTAACACACTGAATTCAGCAGCATATTAGAAAGATTATACAGCAAAACAAGTGGGATATATTCCTGAAGTGCAAGGATGGTTTGAGATATGAAAATCAGCCAATGTAACATTAACACAATGAAGAAAAATCATACAGACATCTCAATTGATGCAGAGAAAGGATTTGATAATATACATTACATTTCATGATAAAAACATTCAACAAACTAGGAATAGAAGGAAACCTTCCCAACATATTAAAAGCCATATTTGAAAACTGCACAGTTATTGAGTCTTTTCCCTAACATGAGAAATAAGACAACAATGTCTGCTTTTATCAATTATGTTTAACAGAGTTTTGGAAGTTTTATCTACAATAATTAATCAAGAAGAGTAAATAAAAGGCATCTAATTTGGAAAGGAAAAAGTAAAATTATCACTGTTTGCAGATGATATGATCTCATATGTAGAAAATGTTAGATTCCACACAAAAACTGTCTGAACTAATAAATAATTTTAGAAAAATTAACACACAAAATTCACTTGTATTCCTATATATTCAATGAACAAATTTAAAAGGAAATTAAAAAACAACTGCATTTATAGCCACATCAAAAGGAATAAAATACTTAAGAATAAACATCACTGAGGTGCCTTCATGGCTCAGTTGGTTGCATCTGACTCTTGATTTCATCTGAGATCATGATCTTCGGGTTGTGGGATTGAGCCCTGTGTCGTGCTTTGTGCTCAGTGAGGTGTCTGCTTGAGGATTTTCTCTCTCCCTTTCCCATTGCCCCTCCCCACAACTCACTCTCTTTCTCTCTCTAAAATAAAAATAAATAAATATTTTTATAAAAGAGAATAAACAACACTGAGGAGGTGAAAAATTGTACACTGACCACAAAAAAACATTTTCTGGGAGAAATTTAAAAAGACATAAGTACATGGAATGTATTTATTAATATTATTAATATTATTTATTAATATTAAGTCTTTGATACATAAATATTGTTAAGATGTGAATACTAATACAATCTATAGATTCAATGCAATTCTTTTTAAAATCACTTGTTTTTAGAAATAGAAAACTTTATTTCTCTATTAGAAATAGAAAACTCGGGATGCCTGGGTGGCTCAGTGGGTTAAGCTGCTGCCTTCGGCTTGGGTCATGATCCCAGGGTCCTGGAATTGAGTCCAGCATGGGCTCCCTGCTCAGCAGGGAGCCTGCTTCTCTCTCTGCCTCTGCCTGCCTCTCTGCCTACTTGTGATCTGTCTGTCAAATAAATAAATAAATTAAAAATCTTAAAAAAAAAGAAATAGAAAACTCTCCCAAATAAATACAATCTTTAAAAGAAAAAGAGGGTGGGGGTGCCTGGGTGGCTCAGTAAGTTAAGCTCTGCCTTGGGCTCAGATCATGATTTCAGGGTCCTGGGATTGAGCCCTGTGTGGGGCTCTCTGTTCAGCAAGGAATCTGCTTCTTTAGTTCCATCTGCCATCTGAAATTTCTTAATGGGACCATCTCTATGCAAACATAGTGACCTGAAGGGGCACATACACCCGAATGTTTATAGTAGCAGTGTCCACAATAGCCAAACTATGGAAAGAACCTAGATGTCTATCAACAGATGAATGCATAAAGAAGATGTGGTATATATATGCAATGGAATACTATGCAGCCATCAAAATAAATGAAATCTTGCCTTTTGAGATGATGTGGATGGAACTAGAGAGTATTAGACTTAGCGAAATAAGTCAAGTGGAGAAAGATAACTATCATATGATCTCCCTGATATGAAGAATTTGAGAGTCAATGTGGGGGGTTTGTGGGGTAGGGAAGGAAAAAATGAAGCAAGATTTGATCGGGAGAGAGACAAACCAAAAGAGACTCTTAATGTCACAAAACAAACTGAGGGGGGCCGAGGGTAGGGGGGTAGGGAAAGGGTGTTTGGGTGATGGACACTGGGGAGGGTATGTGCTATGGTGAGTGCTGTGAAGTGTGTAAGCCTGGTGATTCACAGACCTGTACCCCTGGGGCTAATAATACATTATATGTTAATAAAATATTTAAAAAATTAAACAAAAAATGGGATGGTCTCTGGCTGGCACTGTGCTGGCAACCCCTTGGACCAGAACCTGTAGCAAAGGGAAAGGGAAATTGTGATTGGCCCAGCCTGGGTCACAGACCACCACTGTGTCCATTGGAATGGGGTGGGGATAATATGACCAAATCAAAGGTACCATAAGAAACTAGGGAAAGGCAATTCCCCCAGAAGGTGGAATTAGGCTACCTGAATCTGAGAAGTGATAGAAAGAAAAAATGACCTTAATTTTTCTGTTTTTTTTTTCTGGCTTCTGTCTAAATTTTGTTTTCTATATCTCATATTTCTTTCTTAAGCCAGCTCCATGCTGGCAAAATTTTCTGAAGGATTGATTGTAAAGATGAAGGGGTATCTCATTTCAGCAATGTAAGGGTTTTTTTTTTCTTTCTCTTAATTTTTACTTCAATTTTAGTTAATTAACATACAATGTAGTATTAGTTTCAGGTGTAGAATTTAGTGATTCATCACTTGTATACAACACCCAGTGTTAATCACAAGTGCTCCCCATCACCTATTTAACTCATCCCCCCAACTCCCTTCAAGTAACCCTCTATTTGTTCTCTATAATTATCTGTTTTACAGTTTGCTCTCTATTTTTCTCCCCATGTTCTTCTGTTTTGTTTCTGAAATTCCACATACAAGTGAAATCATATGGTGTTTGTCTTTCTCTGACTGACTTATTTCGCTTAGCATAATACTCTCTAGTTCTATTCATGTTGTTGCAAATAGCAAGATTTCATTCTTTTTATGGCTGAGTAATATTCCATTATATAT
>ML095598.1:11312-34885 GCA_003697995.1 Taxidea taxus jeffersonii
ATCTGGGCTCTTTCCATAATTTGGCTATTGTTGATAATGCTGTTATACACATGGGGTGCATGTATCACTTCAAATCAGTATTTTTGTAGCCTTTGAGTAAATACCCAGTAATGCAATTGCTGGGTCATAGGGTAGTTCTAGTTTTAACTTTTTGAGGAGCCTCTGGAGGGCTGTACTAGTTAACAATGCAAGGGATTTTAAATTGAGTAATTGGTAACCCTTTAAAAAAAAAGTCCCAGAGCACCTGGGTGGCTCAGTTGTTAAGCATCTGCCTTCGGCTCAGGTCATGATCTCAGGGTCCTGGGATCAAGCCCCACATCAGGCTCCCTGCTCTGGGGGGAGCCTGCTTCTCCCTCTCCCACTCCCTCTGCTTGTATCCCTTTCTTGCTGTGTCTCTATCAAATAAATAAATAAATAAAATATATATTTTTTTAAAAGTCCCTTGGCTTTTTCAGATGGCTGTGGCTTTAGCTTCTTACCTTGTTTCTTGTTCATTCTACTTCCTCTGCCCTCTCAGGACTGTTTATCCTTTCTTCTCAAGAGTAAATATACAAATAAGATTTCTCATTGCCCTATTCAGAACAAATACTGCCACTAGGTACAGGATCTTTTTCAGGCTTACCCTTTCACAACCAGCCTTTTCAAGGTATTTAATCTCTGGCTTAGAATCATATTTTTAAGAATCTGTTTCTCTTATCAATATGATAATTAGTAAACACTCATCAATATGGTAATAAATGCTATTATTTGCTGTGAAAAAAGTTTTATTTATTATAGAAAAAGGTTTACTGGGAAGAATATTATAATATGATCTATGATGCATTAATCTCCCCAGCCATGGGAAACATTTCTTACTTTTTACCTCTCCATGGGGAGGCCATGAACTCATCTGGTACCAATCTCTGCCTGGTAGCACTTTCCTAAATGGCATGCATTGTAGCTACAGAGAAATTGTCTCAAAAGTTCTAGATCTATAAATCCTAACTTTAAATGGACAGCAAATATTAGCAATTCTGTGGGGGCCTCTGAAATTATCAAAAGCTGCATTACTGTTATGTTGCTTAAGTCCCGTTCTTCAACTTCTGGGGATATACACCTCACTGTATATTCTTGGAACTGGCTAATGTCTAAATGCAATATGAAGAGTAATTGAGCATACTTATCTTCATCATTCTATACCCAAATAAAATAGCTTATGTGATTTTGTGCCTGTTAGCTCACCACAGAAGCACAGATTAGACTCAGAATATTACAGCTGAAGAGGACATTAGGGATTATCTAACACAACTGTGTTCAGTTTTACCTGAGGAAACTAAGGCCCAGAGAATTTTGGTGACTCCTTATGCATTATGTTCATACTGAACTGGATCTAAAATCAAGGTCTCCTGACTTTTAGTCTATTGCTTTTCTAGGTACATCAGCCAAGAGACTGCTTCCTCTAAAGCTAGTTTTGCCCAGAGCCCTAACTCAAATATTTTAGGACATTTTTCTTCACTGTGGCAACCAATACATTTTTAAGGGCAATAATGTACTTTTTTTTTATACCAGTAGAATCAGAATACACTATGAAAAGGTTCACGGTATTACAGTCTGTCATTCTGCTATTTTGTATTTAAGTAAGTAGGAGAGCCTGTGGGAGCAATTTGGGGGTAATAAAGGTTAATCACTGGGAGCTTAAGGGTGCTTATTCTTAATTGGTGGGCAATTAAAGATGCTCAAGGTTAATAGCTGTGTTTTCAAAGCCAGTAATTCCCTTTATAGAAAGCTTCCCCTGTGGCTTTGGCATACCTATCAATCAGTTCCAGCCCCTAGCCAATAAGATAGCAAATATAGGAGCATAACCCTAAGGGGTTTTAGGGATGAGGATGCCTATCTTAACCATGTTTGTGACTTTCATTTTCCTTCAAAACAGTTTGGTCATCTTCAGAGTCCTCCATTCTTTCCCTCTTTTGCATCCAGATGGCTCTGGTTTTGTCATATAGATGCAAACCCAAAAGGTGCTTTTCCTAAGGCCCATAAAGCTGATAAAATAAATTAAGTTTACTATTTAGTTTCAAGGTTAGTTGTTAATTTTCAAAATTATTTGGTTAGGCTCTTTTGAAGATTAGTCAGTACAATCAAAAGTGATTTTCTAACATTATGGAATAATAGGTAGACATTAGCTAGCGACTGAGACATGTTCAGTGTATAAGATAAAGACCTTAAATAAATATTCAAATGGAGGGCACCTTAGGCACACTCCACTCATTTTAAAGCTGGTGAACTGGAAAGATCTGAAGAGACTGAATGACCTGCTGAAGACCACCCACCTCAGTTAAGTCTAGGACCTGGTCTTTTGATGTCTGGCAACCATTTACTTATGGCTAACCCATGGGTTTTTTTCTGAGCCAAATATTATAGTTTCAGCTTAACATGTGTGTAAAAAAATCACAAGGAATGGCCAGGAAATCAGGTTTATGTTCATTTGGCAAGCTTGTGTTTTTAAAGTCTAAAAAGAAAAACACTTATAACAAAAAAAAATGCCACTAGGTGAGAAGTATAAGAAATTTACCAATGCGCTAAAATCAGCTATCCTTCTCATCAAATCTCAATTGTTTTGTTATTCCCTACTAATGAATTAATCTCTGGTAAATCCTTCTATAGAAATCAGACATTAATGACTTCAGGATTATTATACAGGTGGATATAGAAATTGTTTATACTACTCATTGACAAATTTTGAAAATTTTGTCACTGAAAGAAGTTTGGGGTGTGTGCACAATCATCATTTATTTCCTTTTGTCAATAATAGCTTGTTCACACAGTAAATGAAAATTGAGTCCAAAGACTGATTTATTTAAAATCACCCAGTGGAGAAACTCATTCCCATATGCCAATTCCCTCCTTTTAATTCTCTTACCTTGTTGTGATTTGTAAAAGAAAAAGAGGGGAAATATATTGCATTCTTAATGCAACACTTAGGTAATATTTTTAATTAATGGAAACAGATTTGTCATTTTATTATGATTATCCAGAAGTTTTAAGCAACATGAGATTTATGCAGAACATGAAATTGGTGGCATGACTCAAAGAGGTCTATTGGAAAATACTGTCAGTGAGTGTTGGCAGGAAGCTTCATGTCAAACTCAGGGTTCTCAGTATTGGATGTGTATAAGCATTTCCAGTAGGCTGAAGCTGTAAGTCACAGGTATGCTTTCACAGTAATCCTTATAATTAAGTAGGAAATTACAAAAGAAAAACCCAAGTGCTACTTAAAAACCAAACCCATTAGTTTTTGGTTAAATCGTGATGAAGTAGTAATCACTGTGAGCAATTTCCTATTTCCTATTCTCAGCAGTCTTGCTCAATCCTCAGATTTATTCATGGAGGAATAATTATCACCACTCGTAACCTAGTCAAGAATCAGAAATTGTTAATAGCTTAGGTTCAAACTACTGAATTTTTCCTTTTTGATTGTCTATTTGACTTGCACTTGACTCAAAGTCATTCTATTCTCTAAGAAGCTCATTGAAAAAGGTATCTTTCTAAATTTTGAAATTAATCACAGGGAAAATCAAAATGAGAGAGGAGTACTCTACTATAAATGTGATTCTGGCTGCTACATCTAGTCAGTTTAATGTCATGCTTATCTAAAAACATGGGAGTAAACTCTCATACAGAAAATTTTTTTAAATGATTCTTGTTTTTTGTTTTTCCAAAATTTTGATATAGAATCAGTGAATGTAACATAGAGAGAACTGTATTTTGGCTCAGTAAAGAGAAAAGTTATTTGATGATTAGAATTGAGAACAATGAAATGGGGATACTTTTTGAATTAGTAGGCTTTCTGCCACTGGAGGTGTTGAAGCAGAGGCTGGAGGATTTGTGATCCCGTTTTAGATATGCTATAGAGGACAATATGCCTGCATTAGGAATAGGGCAAGACTAGATGCCTTTTATGGTTTTTCTTAACTGTAAGATTCTAGATTTAAAATCTCTTTTCTTAGTTCTTCTCTTCCCATAATTCACATAAAAATTGCTATCCAACTAGTGCTATCACATGTCCTAGGTCATATCAATTTGGGATGTATGATTCTAAAAGGGTACCCATTGATTCCTAACTTTATTAGGTTTATATTTTGTATATAACTTCTGTGTTTTAATCTGAAATAAAAACTGAAGTGCAGCATTCCATCCATTATAGCATGCTGCTGAAAGTCATGTTTTAGACAGATCTTGTACTGGGGCTTCCCTGAAGTACCTAGAAAATTATATCCTCTGGATAAGAAATCCAAGAATCTTAACATTTCCCATTTGTATATGAAACTTCCTTCAGTCCAAAATTTGATACAAAATGAAACGGTGAAATATAGTGGATACATGTTTGGGTGTTGAGCAATGGATTAAATAAAGTTAAGTCATAAATCAGGTGTCAGGAACAATGAAAAGAATTTACCTTTTATCCTTTTGAAACATATCAAAACAGTTGATGTATACAGTAATTAAGTACATATTGGAGGAGAGACCCTTTTTTACTGATGCCCCATTCCATCTTTTATTTGAACTATAGCCTAATTATGTGAAAAAAGTAACCTTGAGCTTCTCTGATAACTCTCATTTAAAAAGAAAAAAAAACAACTTTGGCTCCACCAACCATTTCAGTGTACAGGTTCCTCCTATATTCTCAATGTGCAAGAAGAGAATAAAAATTTGTATGAAATCACCTCATGAAATCTGGGACTCTTCATCCATAAATGAAGGAGTAAAAGCCCAGAAAAACTATATCATTGTGTATAGCAGGATGGTTTTAACTGGTTTTCTATTCTTCTCAAAACTGTAACCCTCCTGACCAAGCTTTCATTTCCTACCTTTGTTATAAACTGGTATAGACAAATAATTCTGTTATTAGGAAAAAATCAACAGTGAAATTATGCTAATAAATGGCATTCAACATTGGGTCTTAGTGATAAAAATAATAAAAAATGGTGAGGACTCAAGTGGAATGGAGAGCTCACATTCTATCTAATGGTGGCAACTACTCTTCAGTTAAGCAAGAATAGGAGTACAGTGATGACAGATCTTCCAGATTTTTATATGGCATCTTCTGATTTTAAAATATTGTTGGCTAATAAAATCTATTTTTTAAAAAACACTGTTTAAGCTGAACAAAACCCTTCTGTGTGTGTTTTGTTTATTTAAGCATTCTTTTTTTTAAAATATTTTATTTATTTATTTAACAGACAGCAGAAGTAGGCAGAGAGGCAGGCAGAGAGAGAGGAGGAAGCAGGTTCCCTGCTGAGCAGATAGCCCGATGTGGGGCTCTTTAAGCATTCTGAATGAGTATACCAGCCCAAGTTTGAAGGTGTGTATTAGGAACATAAAAGGATTGCAAGTAATCCATACCAACTGCAATCCCTAGAGGTTCATTTTGCTTTTGTCCAGTCCCTGGGCCCAGGACTCCTTGAAATGTCCACTTGTTCTTGAAAAAAAGGGCACATTTTTAAAAAAGAAGACCAGGGAAAAAGCTTCTATTCATTAATACTAGTCTCCATGGTAACTGCTATTTGTTGAGCATATATTGTGGCCAGGATATCTTTCAGACATTAGTTGCTCTTCACAGAAACTTTATAGTGTAAATATTACAATTTCTATTTGTTGTGGCATTTTAGAGATAAAGGGTAAATCTTCACCCAAAGTTCTGTCCAGATGTAGAGACTGAGATACACACACCAAGAGGTTATGGAAAGGTTTATTTGTTACATAATAAGGCCTCTAAAGATAGCAGGGCAGCTTTCCCAAGCTGGTCCGAAAATCACTTGGGAGTGGGGAAAAGAGACTGGTTTGAATTTTTATTGTGGTTAGGGGTGGACTTGTGTCAGGGTTCCAACTCATGGATTGGGGTTCACATGGTTTCACTTTCCCATAGGTACCAAAGGAGGGAGCACTTTGGCTTTCTTATTAGCTTTGCCAGATGTGAGGCAGAAGGGGAAGAAAGGGTCAGCACTCAAACACCAAAAGATGAAGTCAGACTCTATCAAAATATTTTATAGATGAGGACCCTGAGACTCAAGAGAGTTTGTAGAATTGTCCAAGATTGTATGGTGGTAGCATAAGAATCCAAACTCAGGTCTAGTTCCAAAGTCACTACTTTTCTTCAACACGAAACTGGCAGACTGATTTTAAAGTACAGAAATAGTTGCTTACACTTAAGAAATTACACAAAGAAATCAGGTCTAAATTCCCGTACGTATAATCATCTAGTGCTGAACAGGAGCTGCCCTTCTAGACAATACATGTACCCTCCAGTTCACCACAGTCCCCACTACTCATTATCTCTTGACATTACAGCAGAATATCACTTGAAATTTATATTCACATCTGTGTCATTGTTTTTCAAAAATTTGTTTGAGAACTCGTTTAGCTTCTTGAATCTGAAGACTTATGTATTTTGCCAACTTTAGGAAGTTTTTGACTCCAACTCTCCTCTCCTTTTGGAGCTCTGATAATAGGAACTTTAAATCTCTTGCATTGTCTGTCATACCCCCAAGGATCTGTGTACTTTCCTCCACAGTTGTTCAGATTGGATAAATTCCTTTCTGTTGTTCAGATTGGATAAATCCTGACTGTAAGTTCAATGACTTTTTCTTGGGTTATTTTCATTCTATTATTGAGTCAATCCAATACTTTTTTCCTTCCAGTTATTGTATTTTTTCATTTTTGTTTTATTTTATTTTATTTTTGTATAATTTCCACTTTTAAAAAATAAATTCCATTTTTTGGGTGAGATTTTCTATTTTAACATTTATTTCAAGAGGATTTGTAACTGCTTTTTGAAGCATTTTTATGTTGGCTGCTTTAAAATCCTTGCCATATAATTCCAGCATCTGGTTCATATTGGGTGTTGGTATCAGTTTGTTTTCTTTCCTCACTCAGTTTGTGATTTTCCCGGTTTTTGATATGATGGCTCATTTTCTATTGTATCTTAGACATTTTGACTATTATGCTAGAGGACTTGGTACTATTTTAATCTTTTATTGTAACAGGAAGCCACTCTGTTTATGTTTAGCATGCAGGTCCTGGCCCAAATTGTGGGCTGTAGTTCCAATGACAATTTAATTTCCTGAGCCTTTGCAATGCTATTTTGTTTTGTTCGTTTTGTCTGAAAGGAATAGCCACCCTTTAGAGAAAACAAAACAAAACAAAACAAAACAAAACCACAAACTTCCCTGCCAGTATCACTCAGAGACTGCCTCTAGGTGGGGAAGGATAATCTCAGGGTAAACAGGTACAGGGACTGTTTCATGGACTGGACCACATATTATGGTGGAATCCCCACTGCCAGTGCCATTCAGATGCCCAGTGTTTTTCAGTAGGAGAAGGAGTTCTCTGATTTATTTAGACAAAGACCACTGCCTACCTGGGTGTTGTTGTGGCAGGATTCCCCCTGCTGGTTCTTCCCAGCTTCCAGGTGTTCCTATGCAAGAGAGGGGAATATCTGGCCCAGTAGGGTAAGAGCATACTTTCCTTGGATACTCATTGTCAGTGGGGTTCTTGATCTATCCCCCTGTCTTGTACCAGTGGGAGTGCCTGCTATTTTTAGGACCACTGTTCCATCATGCCCGGAAGAAATGAGCCTTTTTGAGCTACTTGCTGTTTCTAGGTAAAGAGATGGAAGATGCTGGACCAGGATTGCCCTTTTCTATTTAGTGGTGTATTTTTTTGTCTTTTAAGATTTAATTAGTTAATTAATTGATTGATTGACTGATTTTAGAGAGAGCAAGAGAGAGGAAGCAAGTGGGAGCAGGGGGAGGAGCAGAGGAGAGGGGGAGGGAGGGGAAAAGAATCTCAAGCAGACTCCACACTGAACATGAAGCACGATGTAGGGCTTAGTCCCACAACCCTGAGACCATGACCTGAGCCAAAAGCAAGAGTCAGACATTTAACTGACTGAGCCACCCAGGCGCCCCTGTTGAATGGTGTCTTGAGGCATTTTGCTGCTATTTACTTCTTTATTTTGTTTTAAAGATTTTATTTTTTTATTTGTCAGAGGGAGAGAAAGAGCTGGAGCGAGCACAGGCAGACAGAATGGCAGGCAGAGGCAGAGGGAGAAGCAGGCTCCCTGCCGAGCAAGGAGCCCGATGTGGGACTTGATTCCAGGACGCTGGGATCATGACCTGAGCCGAAGGCAGCTGCTTAACCAACTGAGCCACCCAGGCGTCCCGACTATTTACTTCTTTAATCTTACTGTCCCCAACCAGTCCACCTTCCTCTTTCCATATTTTGGATTTCTCTTTGAGTTCCATTTTACATCGATTCTAAGGCTTATAGCTGTATTTAGTATGCACCCTGTCCAAGGTATGTAGATGGAAAAATAAGGAGAGATGAGTCTATGTTATCTTGTCTGGACTGCACATTGCTTTTCTTATATCTGATCCACTTTACTTATATATGTTAACCTTCCCAATATCTATGGCCATTCTAGTTTTTATCTTCTCTACTAAACTCTATCCAAAAGACAAAAAATTGTCCACCAAAGTGCTTCCTATGCTGAGGAGCATATATCTCAACCCTGCCTTCTCCAGGCTAATCCAGATATTGGTTCTATGATTTCCTTGAAAACAGAGATTTGTCTTGAGAGCACTGTCTTCTATCACTGGTGATATGGTACTGTGCTATGTAGTAGAGCACTTCCAAATACTTAGAATTTATGTGCAAAGCAATGTTTGGGATTTTCCTGACTTTCTTTTCTTAGTTGATTGTATCCATAAATAACATTATGAAAACAGCCCAATCCCTCTCCCCAAAAAAGCCTATAGTCAGATAATCTAAAAATCCTTAGCCAAAAAAATCTCCTAAGAACCCTTTGTCAGAACACCATAGACAAAGACACTAACTTTCCCTCACATCCTATGGGTCTTTGCAAGCCTCATCTAAAATATTTATTCCATAGAATTCCCACTATAATCTGAATCCAGCCTACATGTCCAGCTTTGTTGCTCACCACTGTCCCCATTTGTATACTTCGTTACTCAAATCCATTGCACTCCTATTATTTGCCTTCAGGCCTTCATATATGCGGCTCTCTTTGTAATATTTTCCACCCACCATACCATTTCACCTAAAAAAATGACTTATTCTTCATATCACAGCTTAGACATCAGTTCCTCTTTTGAAACTTCTCTGACACTTTTTTTCCATTCAAGACATTAGATGAACCTGTTATGTACCCCTTGTTACAGCTCTGTACTGTCCTCTTTATGTTTCTCATCCTACTTTTAATTTTTAAATTTTATTTCATTTCAAACCTACAGAAAAATTGCAATGATTCACACTTTATCTATATTGACCAATTAATTTACATTTTGCCCTATTTATTTTACCATTCTCTTTCTACTATTTGAGACTAAGTTGCAGATATTGTTCCCCTTTACCCATAAATACTTTAGTATATATTTCAAAAGAACAATACATTCTTTTACATAAATATAGTATAATTATAAAAGTTAGGAAACTTAATTTTGATGAAATTCTATTATCTAATTCATAGTCCATAATAAAATTTTGTCAATAATTTCAATAATGCCTTTGCAGTTATTTTTACTAGTCCAGGATCCATTCCAAGATCATATATTACATTTAGTTGTCATATCTTTTTAGACTGCTTTAATTTGGAACAGTTCCTAAGCCTTTGTCTTTTCTGGCCTTAATATTTTTAAGTGTACAGGCCAGTTACATTGCATAATGGGCATCTATTTGGGTTTCCTGATGTTTTCTCATGATTAAAATCCAGTTATACATACATAATGGTTGCCACTTTCATGTCCCAATAGTATTCCTGGGAAGAATTTACTCATCATCTCTTGCAAGAACCAGCCTTATATCTTTTATTTTTGAAAACCTTCCACTTCTTTATTCAAAACAGTGGCCAAAAACATTAACAACAGAAAGACTCAGGGCTAGGTCCCTGGAAATTCTCTCTGTCCAATCTCTTCTTACGACCTTGTCCTAGACTAAGAAGGTTGAATGTGTATATGAAGAAACATTCATTGAGCATCTACTGTGAATCTTCCTATCAGCCGTGTGGGATAAGAATTATTGTCCCATTTTACATACAAGAAAGTGAAGATTTCATGGGTGGAACAGGTAGTTAAAACCAAATTTTTACTTAAGCATTCATTCCTTTCAGCAGAGGTTGGATTCTTATATACATCCTTTATAACCTTGAGTCACATTAGTGTAACTGAACTCATTCCAGTTCTTTCTGCTTTACCTCCCCACAACCCAATGGGAAACCACTACAAATTTAGGCCTTTATATGTGCATTTCAGGAATGTAAAGATGCTGCTTTGTGCTTATGGTTCCATTTGCATTAAAAATGTGGTTCAATATAGAGATTGTTGTTCCACTGCTCATTCTCAAGGAAGATACTAGTTGGACAGAGAAGATATGAGGTAGTTGGCATATTTTATACATTCAATGAATTCTGTCTCTGAACAATCAACTATTCTCATGTTTTTAAAATTTTCAACTCTACAGTGAAGCTGAATATCAAGTTCATTCCTGAGTTTGGACAAAGAAATGGTAAGCCCTCAGAGTCAGGGAACTATTCTGCTTCAATGAAACCCAAATGAATACTAGCTCACTCTAAGAGGAGGTCACCATAAGGATCTTGGGAAGATGGCAGTGTAGTAGGAGGAACCTAGGCTCACCTCACCCCATGAATACAACTAGACAACTATGAAATAATTCTAAATACCCCAGGGATTGACCTGAAGATTGGCAGAACAAACTCCACAACTAAAGGTATATAAGAGGCCGCATTGAAGAAGGTAGGCCATGTGGAGACATGGTTTGAGAGAGAAACAGATCATGGCTGTTAAGGTAGAAAGGGAGGCACAGTCACAATGAAGAATGAGGGAGAGACTAATACCTAGGGGAGCATATGGAAAAAACAAATCACCATAGCAACTGGTTTGGAAAGAGAGAGGGGCTGAATTTCATGAGCTCTTGCAAACAGCAAGACTTAATGCCCAGAGTTTAAAAGTCAGTGGGTGTGACTTGGATAGAGTCTAGAAGACATTGTATGGCTCTTGGAGAGAATGCAGGCAAACAAACCATGGACATATATCATGAAAATAGTGATTGGAAGAGTACTTGTGGTACACAATGGGGAGGTTATTCTCTCATCTTGGAGCACATACCAGAGAGACAGCATTCATGGAGAAACCCTCCAGGAACAAAGGAAGTGGCAAGCACCATTTGCCTCCCCTTCCCCTTAGCATAAGCACAGGGCCACCTATAGGAACCAAGTCAGTGCCGACAGTTTGAACTTGTTTGAACCAAGCCTCTAACACCTGTGCTCTGGTGGAAGAGCCACTCCCAGTCACTTCTGTCCCAGTCCCAGCAAGGCAGGCCTCCTCCCTCAGATGATTAACCCAAACACCTGCCCTTGCCTACACTGGAGCTCCCAAGTCAGAAGTTTTTCAGAGCATTGGTTCTGGTAATGTAATGGTGACAGGTCTCTTTTCACAAACAGACCAGAGCACACCTAGTTAAAAGGTGCCACACTCAGGCAAGGGACGAAACACTGCCCACAACAGGCAAAGACAGCCTCTACAGACAACTAGCCTGAAGGATAAAACAGCCAAGACAAAACAGCAGAGCATATGCACATGCATTGGAGACACTCCTTGAAGGGCCAGGCTCTGTGGGAAGAGGGGACACTATACACTAGGACACTATAGGACCTCTTCCTCTTAAGGCCATTACCCTCAAGAACAGGAGTCATAGCTGACTTTCCTAACACATAGAAATAGGCACAGAGACTTAAATAAAACAAGGCAGAGAAATTTATTCCAAAAGGATGTACAGGACAAAGCCACAGCCAGAGATCTGAGCAAAACAGATATAAGTGACATGCCTAATAGAGAGTTTAAGGTAATGATCATAAGGATACTCAATGAACTTAAGAGTGGAAGACGTGAGAAAGACTCTTAACAGAGAGATAAAGAATAACAGCAGAGATAAGGGTTTAATAAACAAAATGAGAAACACACTTGATGGAATGAGCAGTAGCAGGCTAGAAGAAGCAGAGGAAAGAAATAAGACCTAGAGGGCTGAATAATGGAGAATAATCAACCTGAACAAAAGAGAGAAAAAAGAATTATGTGAAAAAAGAATAGGCTTAGAAAACACAATGTCTCCATCAAATGTAGTAACAATCATATTGTAGGAGTCCCAGAAGAAGAAAAAGATAAAGGGGCACGAAATTTATTTAAAAAAAATAATAGCTGAAAACATCCCTAATCTGGGGAAGGAAATAGATATCCAGATTCAGAAGACACAGAGGATCCCCACCAAAAATCAACAAAAGCAGATACACACCAAAACATAGTGTAATTACACTTGCAAAATCTAGTGGTAGAGAAAAATGTTTTAAAGCAGCAAGACAAAGGGGAGACAGTAATTGATAACGGAAAACCCATAAGGCTAGCAGTGGATTTTTCAGCAGAAACTTTGCAAGCCAGAAGAGAGTGGCAGTCAAAGTACCAAATGGGAAAAATCTATAGCCAAGAATACTCTATCCAGCAAGGCTGTCATTAAGACTAGAAGGAGCTATAGGGGTGCCTGGATGGCTCAGTCAGTTGGTCATCTGACTTCAGCCCATGTCATGATCTCAGGATCCTAAGATCTGGTCCTATGTCAGGCCCTGTGCTCAGCAGAGAGTCTGGTTCTCCCTCTCCTTCTGCCCCTCCCCCCACTTGTGTGTGCACGCTCTCTCTCAAATAAATAAATAAATAACTTTAAAAAATAATGGAAGGAAAAAGGGTTTCCCAGGCAAATAAAAACCAAAGGAGTTCATGACTACTAAACCAGTCCTGCAGGAAATATTAAAGGGGACTCTTTGAGTGGGGGGAAAAAAGCAACAAAGCCTAGAAAGGAACAGAAAACATCTCCAGAAACACCAACTTTACAGGTAACACAATGGCACTAAATTCATATCTTTCAATAATCAATCTAAAAATAAAGGGAATAAATACTCCAAAAAAATACTCTTATCAAAAGACATAGGGTATCAGAATGGACAAAAAAACTAGACTCTGGGGAGCCTGGGTGGATCAGTGGGTCAAGCCTCTGCCTTTGGCTCAGGTTATGATCCCAGGGTCCTGAGATCAAGCCCCGCATCAGGCTCTCTGCTTCCCCCTTTCTCTCTGCCTTCCTCTCTGCCTGCTTGTGATCTTTCTCTGTCTCTGCCAAATAAATAAATTCTTTAAAAAAAAAAACCAACTAGACCTATTTATGTGCTGCCCAAAGGAGACTCATTTTAGAACTAAAGACATTTGTAGATTGAAAGTGAGGGGGCGGAAAAACATCTATCATGCAAATTGATGTCAAAAGAAAGCTGGAGTAGCAATAGACTGGCATAAAAACAGACACAGAGATCAATGGCACAAAATAGAAAACCCAGAAACACACACACACACACACAATGGAATATTATTCAGCCATCTGAAAGAATGAAATCTTGCCAGTTGCAGTGACATGGATGGAGCTGGAAAGTTTTATGCTAAGCAAAGTAAGTCAGAGAAAGACAAATACCATGTGATTTCACCCATATGTGGAATTTAGGAAACAAAACAGGTGAATGTTTTGGAAAGGAAAAAAAAAGAGGGGTAGGCAAACCATAAGAGACTCTTTTTTTAAAAGATTTTACTTATTTATTTGACAGACAGAGATCACAAGTAGGCAGAGAGGCAGGCAGAGAGAGAAAGAGGTGGAAGCAAGCTTCCCGCTGAGCAGAGAGCCCAATGCGGGGCTCCACCCCAGGACCCTGGGGTCATGACCTGAGCCAAAGGCAGAGGCTTTAACCCACTGAACCACGCAGGCACCCCCCATAAGAGACTCTTAATGATAAAATACAAACTGAGGGCTGGTGGAGGGAGGTGGATGGGGGATGGGTTAAATAGGTGATGCATATTAAGAAGGTCACTTGTTATGATGAGCACAGGGTGTTACATGTAAGTGATAAATCACTAAATTCTACTCCTGAAACCCAAAAAATAAAAATAAAAGGATAGATAAGTACTGAATGCAATCAATGATTAAAAAAATAAAAAGCATTTTTTGATATGGCTTCAGAAAATCTGAGCTGAGAAATCAAAGCCAGACTACGATATGTAGGGATATGCAGGGCTTTTTTTTTTTTTTTTAATCAGTGCTTTTTTTGTTGATTTTCACGGAGAGCAAGAGGTGTAGCAAGATAGATAGTACTGATGCTGCTCTCGGAGTTTCTCTAAATAGAAACGCTCAGCACTCAGCAGTGAGAAGTCCCAGGTGCCAGGGTCACTTGATCCTGACCTAAGAGGGCTGGCTCAATGTAGTTTCACAGGTATTCTTTATGGACCCATTCAGAAATGACAATGAATATGCTCTACACTATTCACACCAATTGTTTTGCTTAAAGTTAGTCAACTCTTCCCCTCACTAGAGTGGATTTCATTTAAAAAAAAAGTTTTGGGGCCTGCATGGTGACAAATAAATACCTTTTTTGCTTTTATCTTCTCTGTAGGCTTTAGCAAACTTTTAAGTGCTTCCTCTATGACAACCTTCATTTTGTGGAGCTACCATTAAGGCACTGGAGCTATAGTTGGCATAAACAAGAAAAGTTCTTCATGTGTCTCAAGTTGCTCCTACTATGAATATAGGGTATCTAGGACCTGAAGTTCCTATCATTAAGATTAACCAGATGAGTATAATGAACACTTACAGACTGTCAGACAATATTTAAGACTCTATGGTAAATAAGGTACAGATAAGAATATGGCATTGCTCTGTCCTCATGGAGCTCACAGTCTTATGAAAGAGGCATATATGTAAAATTAAGGGCATTACAACATGCTTGCCACTCATGGTTTGTAGTAAGTGTGGTGGTACAAGGGAAGGAGCCCAAGTCACTCTGCCTGGAAAAGTTAAATGAAGGAAAAGCCAGATGTCACTTGAGCAGAAATAGGAAAAATAACTGAACATGTATTAGTAGGGTGAAAATAATAAAGAGGGAAGAGTAGAGGAAACAGAATCAGAAAAGGCAAGTGGATGAATGCCTGAGTGTGAAGGGCATTTTATAGCATGCCAAAGAGTGGAATGATTAGAAGAGAGGGGTTGGGAACAATTGAATATTTATTGAGTCCTGCTTATGTATGAGGCACTGTGCTAAGTGTTTTATACATATTTTATCCTAATAATTATACAAGACTGAAATTATTGTTGCATCATATGGCAATGACTGAGTTGCTCACCAAATACTAATATACTTCACTACATTATCTAGTCTCCCTAGTGGATTTGGGCCATGAGCCTGGGTTTTGGCCAATGGGATATGCACTAGAAATATGTAAACTACTTCCTGTACTAATGGGAAGCTTCAGGGCTCTTTTCCCTTCTGTGTCCATATGAAACTCTTGTTCCACATGAAAATATGGAAGAAGATATCCCCATTTATCATGTGTATAATATTAGCAAGAAAAAAGTTTTATGTTCAATCTCTAAGATTAGAAAGTTAATTTGTTACCATGGAGGATATTCCAGTGCTTGCCAAATTATAGCCAGTGGGTCAAAAAGACCTGCCACCTGCTTTTGTAAATAAAGTTAGATTGGAACACAGCCTCACCCAAATATTTACATAATGTCCCTCTGACTACTTTAATGCTACAGTTACAGAGTTAAACAGTTGCTACAGTGACTGGCTTATAAAACCTAAAATTATTTGCTATTTGGCCCCATTACAAAAACAAAACAAACAGAAACTTTGCTGACCTCTGTCCTAATTGACAAACAAGGAAAAGGAAAAACACTGGTCGGCAGTGATGCTGGGATTTGAAGCCAGTTCTGTTTTTTTATGCTATTCCCTGTTTCTTGCTTTTATTGCCACAGATTCTTTGATCTCCATTTCATCCTGTACTTCAGTTATTATAGTTCTCCCGTTGATTTACCCACATCATCCACCATATGGATTGACAACCCATTCTGGAATCAGTTTTGTGGCTCAATATTGGCATGTCTTTGGGGAAATAATTTATATTACTTGTCCCCTAATACCAAACTTCTCCTACTAGTCTCACTTTAGCCCCAAGGGACTGGCAAGGAGAAAAGGAAGAATCAAGGATAACTCCAAGGACTTACCTTGTACTACTGGATGGAAACAGGATAAACAGGTTAATAATTGATGCAGGAATGGGGTAAGGACTGGAAGGGGAGAGAAATTTAACACTAGACATGTTGAGTTTAAGGTTTCCCTGGGAAAATCCAGGTGGAGATGTTATATGGGCAGCTAGGTAGATAGGTATGAAGCTCAGGAAAGAGATCTGGGATGGAGATACAGTAGAATAAATTATACTGAATCATCTATCCTCTCAGAAATCTTACTATGGTTAGATTTAGAACTATAAGATGGCTCACCAAGGTTAGGGCAATGTGAAACCAGGTTTGTACACTCTATGATTACATAAAATCAAAGTTAATGGACACACCTGGGATAATATCTGTGACCTTGACCTTTTAAGTAATAGATCTATTTCTCCCTATAACACTGCATGACATGTCTTCCTGGTAGGACAAGGCTGCTTACTGCTTCCAGGTCATATGGGACTCTATTTGGGACTTGGGAGCTTCTTCTCCGAAAGAGAACCAAAGCCTTTACTGCTTCTACCAAGATTTCACAGGAAAAGGACATTGGGGAGGGTATGTGCTATGGTGAGCGCTGTGAATTGTATAAGACTAAGGAATCACAGACCTGTACCCCTGGGGCTAATAATACATCATATTTTAATTAAAAATAAAAATAAAAAATTATTAAAAAAAGATTTCACAGGCAGGCTCAGTATCTCAGGGCCTTTTTTTTTTTTTTTCCTCTGAGAGAAACAATGGTATGAATTATTCAGTATGGCATGGGAAGGCCATAAATTACTTGAGCATTGCAGTTTAACTATAGTTGAATCTAGTATTGCTAATGTAGTATAGTGATTAATCCTTAAGATGTGCGAAAATGGAGATTTTCCTCCTTTCTGGAGGGGCTGTGGGCCAGGTACCTGAGTTCAAACTTAACTCCTATCAAAAGTATTTGATCTTCTCACTACCTTGTTCAAAAAAATCCCATTTAAGGAATGAATAACAACAATAATAATAACAAAAAAACCCAAATGCTAAAAATCCAATGATGACAACACAATGTTGGGTTTTTTGTTTGTTTTTTTTGTTTTGGCTTTGCGGTTTGCTCTTCCTCATGGCCATTCCACACTGTGATTAACTGCAAATAGATGATCTGAGGAAAAATACATGTCTGTTATATGAACTTGTTCAGAGGTATTTCCTTTAAAACCTCATATGTTGCACCAGAATCCACTTCATGAGCCTGAGTCTTATGCTATCCAAAAGGGCAATATGCTCAGAAGAATCCCACTGTTGGCTTAATGCTCTGCTGTCATTGACTTGAAATTCTTGATAAGTTTTTTTTTAAAGATTTTAGTTATTTATTTGACAGAGAGAGATCACAAGTAGGCAGGGAGGCAAGCAGAGAGAGAGGAAGGTAAGCAGGCTCCCTGCTGAGCAGAGAGCCAGATGTGGGGCTCCATCCCAGGACCCTGAGATCATGACCTGAGCTGAAGGCAGAGGCTTTAACCCACTAAGCCACCCAGGTGCCCTGAAATTCTCAATAAGTTTTAAAAAAGGACCACATCTTCTTTATCCGTTTGTCTTTTGAAGGCATCTCGGCTTTTTTCATAGTTTGTTTATTGTGGACATTGCTACTATAAACATTGGGGTGCCAGTGCCCCTTCTCACTATCTTTGGAGTAAATACAATGTTGTCCATATATACAATGGAATATTACTCAGCCATCAGAAAGGATGAATACCCAACTCTTGCATCAGCATGGATTGGACTGGAGGAGATTATGCTAAGTGAAAAAAGTCAAGAAGACAGAGTCAATTATATGGTTTCACTTATTTATGGAACATAAGGAATAACATGGAGGACATTAGGAGAAAGAAGGAAAAAATGAAGGGGGAGGAATCAGAGTGGGAGTTGAACCATGAGAGACTATGGACTCCAGGAAACAGACTGAGTGTTTTAGAAGGGAGGAGATCAGGGGATGTGTGAACCTGGTGATGGGTATTAAGGAGGGCACATATTGCATAGAGCACTGGGTGTTATACATAAACAATGAATCTTGGAACACTACATCAAAAACTAATGATGTGTTGTATGGTGACTACCATAACATAATTTAAAAAATAAAAAATAAAGAAAACAAAAAAACAACAAAAGTTTTTGAACAAGGTTCTCACATTCTTTTTATTTTGCAAAGGAGACCTACAAGTTATGTAGCTGGTTTTGTCTTACACTTGACTTTGGTGTCCTACTGCCTTACCTTAGGCATACCTGAGCCCTTTGTAAGTGTATTCAGGCCAAAAATGTGATGAAGATACTTGAAGAAATTCTGTGCTTCAATGTGTATTATAAGTGGGCTTCTGCTGTTAATAGGCTCATTGGTAGATATCAGGCCTGTTTCTGCATTTCCTTATTTTAAACTATGGCAAGAGAGTGCTTGGTTGATTCCTAAGACTTTTTTTTCCCAAACCTGGATATTCATATGTGAATAAGTGCCCAGTCCCTCTCAATAATGTGGACCTCAAAAAGGCCAGAAATTCTATATAGGTGGCTAATTGCTGTTGAACCCGCTTAAGGCAATAATGCTGAGTGTGTCCCTTACCTTTAGTGTCTTTTGCACACCTTTAGTGTCTTTTGCACATTCATTGGTGATTCCTCTTTCACCCTCCTGTAGGCACTATTACCTTCTTTGTAGGAATGTTTGCAGTTAAGAATAAAAGAGGCAGGGGCAGCTGGGTGGCTCAGTCATTAATTGCCTGCCTTGGGTTCAGGTCATGATCCCAAGGTCCTCAGATCAAGCCCCTCATGGAGCCCCGCATTGGGCTCCCAGCTCAGTGGGAAGCTTGCTTCTCCCTCTCCCACTCTTCCTGCTTGTGTTCCTCTCTTGCTGTGTCTCTCTTTGTCAAATAAATAAAAACATTAAAAAAATAAAAATTTAAAAAAAGAATAAAAGAGGCAACATGGCCACCTTTGGGAGAATTCAAGCCAATATATTGCTTCATCTGGGGCTCTCTGCATTTGAACTTTTCTCTCAGTGAGGAGAAAAGACTATTGTCTAATGAGTGTGAAGGAGGCTGGGGCAGTGGGCTCTCTAGAGTACATCTTAAAACCACATCTCTCTGGATTTGCATGCTGCATCCAAGAAAGGCAATCCTCTATTATTTCAGCCTTCAGATATTTTTATAAATGTATGGTTTCTTCCTGACCATCCAAACCGTATATCCCGAAAGCCTATCGCCATCAGGGCCCTAAAGGAACTTTGTCACCAAATTTTTCATCCTTGGCTCCTTTTCTGAATTCAATTTCCTTTTTTTCTCTTAGTGACCTTTTTATAACATTCTTTTGATGTCATAGGTAGCCAAAATCTAGATATGAGACTAGCTAATGGTAGAGATGTTCACTGTGACTTGGCAAACTTTCTCCTTGTCGGTTGGTGACTCAGGCAGGAGGGATGGGAAATATGCTGCCAGTGGCAGAATTGCTCCCCACAATAAGGTATTAGTTTGAATCTCAAATTAAAATTTAAAAAGGATGGGGAGGAGGAGGAAGCCCATCATATCCTCAGTCTTTATTCACCTGGTTAATGACTCAGGCTGTTCATTAAGCTCCAAAGAAGCAAACTTTATCGTTTTCTGAGCTTCAAAAACTGAAATGCCTACATTCTAATTACACCAACATGCTCCAAAGCCTCTTTAATTCAAAGTATGTGATGTGATCTAATGTAACATTTATCTTGCTGCAATTGACATGAGAGGAAGAGGTGAGGGGTTTAAGGAATATTTTATTTAAAAACAGATTTGAAGAGGCTGTGGGTGTGATTGCCAGCTTGTCAGGTGACTCACTGACACCTGGAGAGAACTCCTTGTCATTAGACAATCTGAATCCCAGTATGCCCAGGACAACATAGTGAAGGCTTTGTCCCTCCTTTATCCCCACCTCCCTATACCACTCCCTCTCTCCCTGGCAGTTTTTATCACCACTAACAAATAAAAATTAGCACTCAACACCTATTGGAAACATTCACTACAAAATTGATCTAATTACAAGGCCTGTATTGAGGGCTTACCTATTAACAGACATGCCTTTCCATCCCACATACAAGTAATGCATTTGTGTTTATAGGAATCAGTAGTTTTAGAGGTGCAAAGAAGTAGCATTCAAAAACAAGGCACCAGGAATGTAAGAGAAGCATCCTGTTTAGTTTGTTGGATTTACCCATACATAGCCCACTGTCTTGAGAAAAATAATTCTGTATATCAACTTCCCTTTTCTATGGGAAGAGATATTCCATTTACTTCAGAGGGAGGCTGTAGGTGGGTCTGGCGAGGCCATCTGTGATACAAAAAGGATTTTGGGAAATCCTTTCAAGTTAATTCAACTTAGACTTAGGTGCTTACATGGACGTATCTCTTCATAACCCCCAGCTATTGTGAAAGTATATCAGAATCATATTACATTAGAGTGCAGTAATTGCTTAGTTGGGTTTGGTCATGGAAGGAGGTGAATGAGGGGGTGCATGCATGGGTACAACCCATGTTCTGCTTTTGTCATGGGCCTCCAAAACAGATCTTGTCTTCTCAGTAGCAGAAATGTAGACAATAGTTAGTCTTTATAAATATCTCTGTAATTATCAGAAGCCTCCTAACATACTTATTTACTTCTTGAGCTAAGAATCGGAAAAAACTATTATGTCCTTCATTCTCTGAGTCATGTACAGGAGTCTCCCCTTATCCCTGTGGATGCCTGAAACTGTGGGTAGTATTGAACTTTATTGTACAGTTTGTTTCCCCTATACATACATATCTATGATAAAGTTTAATTTATAAATTAGGCACAGTAAAAGATTAAGAACAATAACTAATAATAGACAAAATAAAATTATAACAATATACTCTAATAAAAGTCATGTGAATGTGGTCTCTTTCTCTCAAAATCTTATTGTAGTGCACTTACCCTTCTTGTGATGATGTGAAATGATAAAATGCCTGCCTGATAAGATGAAGTGAGGTGAATGACATAAACATGATCATGTAGTTTTAGTCTACTATTGACTTACTGACCATACGTCAGAAGGAGGACCATTTGCTTCCAGACTATGGTTGATTGCCAGTAACTTAAACAGTACAAAGCAACACCAAGGATAAGAGGGGGACTACTGTGCAGAGATTGAAAACAGTCCCAGCATGATTGATTTGTACATTCTGTCACTCTCTAAGCTAGGATTTTCCTTGTTTCTTACTTCCCAAATCCTATGGGTTTCTTCACATTGGCTCACATGTTTGCTCATTTTGTGGACATTTTTTAAGTTTTTACTTTGAAATAATTATAGAAATTCACAATAATTTGCAAAAAAGGTACAGAGAAGTAACATGCACGTTCATCCAGTTTCCCCCAAATGTAGATTGATTTTTTTCCCTACTATTAGTCCCATTTATTGGCTATAAGATATCTTGACTGCCTCATTCCCTAATATACCCAGCATGGGGCATTTGGGAACACTTATATGGCATAGGGCATTCCAAGATATTAGTGTATAAGTAATCACCCAATATTACATATCTACCCATTACATATCTTTAAGTTATCTTATGACTTCAGTACATAAAGGGATAGCAATAAAGGAAACAACACACAAAATATAAGAACTACCTTGAGGGCAAGTGTTTTCAAAGAGGATTATGTTCCATGAAATCTTAACATATGCCTCATGTGAGTGGCTTACACATCATTGTGATTGTTATCTAAGGCATAACTGAAATAAATTTTGAAACTCAGGATGACATAGATTCTTAAAGTAGGAAATCCTATTAATGTAGCCTCTCATTGCTATGTAATACATACATAGATATGTATGTATATGTAATCCTTTCCTCAGTGACAGCATTCTCAAATTTCTTATTTATGTCTGTGCATCTCTCCTCTAATTCCGTATTGTGAAGCTTGACAATCATTATCATTCTCCTTATCTCCTTCAATTAATTTAGGTCTATCTACCACTTCACTCTCTCAATCCATGTTTTTCTAGATTAAATAGGGTTCATACTATTTTTTTTTGTATTTTTTAAATTATGTTCAGTTAGCCAGCATATAGTACATCAAAAGTTTTTTTGAGTATTTTTATTTTTTTATTTTTTATAAACATATAATGTAACCCCACCACCCTCTCCCGACACCCCTCCCCCCAACTCCCCTGTTTGTTATATGACATTAAGAGTCTCTTTTAGTGTGTCTCCCTCCCGATCCCATCTTGTTTCATTTATTCTTCGCCTACCCCCTTAACCCCAGCCCCAGTTGCATCTTCACTTCCTCATATCAGGGAGATCATATGATAGTTATCTTTCTCCAATTGACTTACTTCGCTAAGCATAATACCCTCTAGTTCCATCCATGTCGTCGCAAATGGCAAGATTTCATTTCTGTTGATGGCTGCATAGTATTCCATTGTATACTGATGGACATCTAGGTTCTTTCCATAACTTGGCTATTGTGGACATTGCTGCTATAAACATTCGGGTACACGTGCCCCTTCAGGTCACTACGTTTGTATCTTTAGGGTAAATACCCAGTAGTGCAATTGCTGGGTCATAAGGTAGCTCTATTTTCAATTTTTTGAGGAACCTCCATGCTATTTTCCAGAGTGGTTGCACCAACTTGCATTCCCACCAACAGTGTAGGAGGGTTCCCCTTTCTCCACATCCTCGCCAGCATATGTCATTTCCTGACTTGTTCATTTTAGCCATTCTGACTGGTATGAGGTGGTATCTCATTGTGCTTTTTATTTGTATTTCCCTGATGCCCAGTGATGTGGAGCACTTTTTCATGTGTCTGTTGACCATCTGGATGTCTTCTTTGCAGAAATGTCTGTTCAGGTCCTCTGCCCATATCTTAATTGGATTATTTGTTCTTTGGGTGTTGAGTTTGCTGAGCTCTTTATAGATTTTGGATACTAGCCCTTTATCTGATATGTTGTTTGCAAATATTTTCTCCCATTCTGTCAGATGTCTTTTGGTTTTGTTAACTGTTTCATTTGCTGTGCAAAAGCTTTTGATCTTGATGAAATCCCAATAGTTCATTTTTGCCCTTGCTTCCCTTGCCTTTGGCAATGTTCCTAGGAAGAAGTTGCTGCGGCTGAGGTCGAAGAGGTGGCTGCCTGTGTTCTCCTCAAGGACTTTGATGGATTCCATTCTCACATTGACGTCCTTCATCCATTTTGAGTCTATTTTCGTGTGTGGTGTAAGGATATGGTCCAATTTCATTTTTCTGCATGTGGCTGTCCAATTTTCCCAACACCGTTTGTTGAAGAGGCTGTCTTTTTTCCATTGGATGTTCTTTCCTGCTTTGTCGAAGATTAGTTGACCATAGAGTTGAGGGTCTATTTCTGGACTCTCTATTCTGTTCCATTGATCTATGTGTCTGTTTTTGTGCCAGTA
>ML095599.1:959-19862 GCA_003697995.1 Taxidea taxus jeffersonii
ATTATATGAATGTGTACCTGTATTGAAATTCATAGAACTGTATGCAAAAATGTGAGTTTTACTATGTAATTAAAAACAGGAAGTTGCCTGTTAGGCAGGGTAGAATCCTTGCTTTTGGGTAAGACTGCTTTAACACAGCTCTATGAATGCCTAAACACTAATTGTTAGCTTTGAAACTATACATAAAAAGTGGCTTCTCTCGTGTGTCTTGTTTTGTATCTGGTTTCTTTCTCTCTCATCATTATGCCTCTGTGGGGTTTAGTTCCTTCTTTTTCACAGCCTTGCAGCATTCCATGCTGGGAATCTGGCACAGTTTATTGATGTGTTGTCCTGTCAGTGTATGAATCAGTCCCAATTTTTATCTCCTACAAATGGAGTTTATATGGGAGCATTGCTGTATGTCCAAGAAAGCGCACTACAACTAACATAAGATGGCAAAAACCTGAACTGCACACAACTTATCCATCCAGTGGAAGAGTACAGAATAAGCTATGGCTGTAATAAATCATGGGACATCATCAAAATCATTTCAGAACATGCAAACCACGGTTTGAATCACTTACACTAGCGTTAAATGGGGGATGTTGTGAAGATGACACGTGACTGTATTAAAGGCAGTTGGGTCCAGTTACCAAAGAAGCAGTGAGCTCCCTGAGCCCCTGTCAGGGTTCCCCATGGGCAGAGTTGAGAACAAACAGGAAGGAGCCTGTGACACAGATGGCTGGCCACCACAGAGCAGTCAGTACAGAGAGGACCTCAACTGGCCCATGATTCTGAGTTCAGAGCTTCCCACCTGCCTGACTGTGCTGAGTGCTTCCAGGGAGGCAGCCCCTGGCTGTGCCTGAGGAGACCCAAATCACACCTTTTCATCCAAATCTGACCAGCTCCACCTCTTCTGGGGCCAAATCAGCTTTCTCGTCACCCCAGAATCCTTCCCCTCATGAGCATGCCCTGTGTGGGGGGAGTATAATCGTGCCCATTGGGCAGGTGAGGAGACTGAGACCCTTAGAGGGCAGGCGCTGGGTCTGTGGCCCAGCAGCAGGTCAGGGGGCAGGTTGTGGGTGGGTCATTCCTCACCCCACAGCCATACATCCCCTCAAGCTGTCCAGAGCTTTTCTGCTGCCTCCTCCTCAGGCCCCTATCTCCTCAAGACCCGCAGCCCCGGGGCATCTACTTGCCCCACCTAGGAGTTGTAGTGCCAGCACTCAGGCTTTGGGAGGAGACCGGGTAGAGGCAGAGTTGGCAGCCAGTCAGGATCTAAATGGGGACCCAGGGGCGTTTTTCTAAACCCAGGCTCTGCTGGGGATGCTCCAGTGCCTTGAGGATCCTGGGCTGAGGAGACGCCAAGCTGGTAGTCCAATCTCTCTTGGGGTCCAGGCTACAGAGGGAGATGGTCTTGTTGAGAAAGCTTTAGATGCTAATTGTCAATGTGAAAGGGATGACTAACAATATCAGAACTTCCTATTAACCACAGAATTGTGCTTCTGGCAGGAGAAAGAACGGGAGGAAGTGGAAGACCATCAGCAGAAGACGCTGAACAGCAGTGACTAACACCAGGGTCCTTCAGGAGGAAGAGTCTGTGATGGCCCTAGGCTGCCCCAGCTATCCACACACAGAGAGGAAGGGTCAAGAGCTCATGTACCCAGAGGCCTGTGACCCTCTCAGGTGTGATTGTTTCAGTGTATGTTTCTCCTCTGTCTTCTCTGAGGCTTTCCAGGTCTTGGGTATGACTTGCTCCCTGCCAATAAAGATTCTAAGATGGACAGTCCATGGCCTGGTGACAGCAAGACCTCACCATGAACCCAAAGTTTCACTGAGGCTTCCCTGAATGAAAAAAAAAAGACCTCTTTGACTTAGCAGAAAGTTCATCATTAGAGTGGACTCACCCTGGTCCACGGACATCCAGAATGGGAAGTGGAGGGGTTGTAGTATGTGAATGGGGGACAGATAGGTGAGGGCTGAGAGCCAAAAACAAAGTTCAGGGGCCTCCGTGAGATCTGGAACCTGGCCCTAGTACTAAGGAAGAACAAGGAGAGGGAGATCAGGAAGACACCACCCCCAACAAGAGACAGTGAGAAAGATGAGACATGAAAGACAAGGAGAAAATTTAATCTAAAACCTTTGAATGCCAAAGAGATTCCACTGCCACAGCAAAGGAAATAGCCTATCAAGTAGTTAACCCAATACTTCCGCTTCTCTTCTTGATAAGAGGGTTTAGATCAGACAAGGTTTTACTTAGCTCCCTGTGTCTCTGAAAAGACTATGAGGGTATATAATAATCCATAGTTGTTGACATGTTTTTATCATTATTTATAGGGCAGAGTAGTAATCATTGTGATTTATTAAAACAACGTTCTGGGGACTATAACAAAAAGGATATTGACCTTTCAGGAAACTTGTGATTCCATCAGTGTATTATGTCCCTGGCCAAATGCCCAATCAGAGGACTGTACAGGGAGTCAGTGAGTCAATGTAAAATATTTTGCATAATGAGAAGGAAAGATAGACATTGAATCCCTAACCTACTTTGCCCATAACTTAAGGATGCTCTATTTCCTGTGGAGCAGGGATGAGAATGGTATTCATGTCATCCCAAAAGGGAACACCTGTACTTGAGGCCTGGGATCTGGAGTATCTCAACCTAAGGGCAGAAACATTAATCTGCCTTTGTTCACTACTATGGGGAGGAAGGGAGCACTGCAGGGAGCATATACCACCTGCCAGGCTCTAACAGGATGTCTGGTCTATGTCTGGTTTTAAGTTTGCTTTAGTCATCACTTTACATCTGTAAGATACAGATTCTATCTGTCTTCTGCATTTCAAGCATGGCTCGTATTTTCAGGTGTTCTGTGGAACCCTCATTATACTTCAAAAGACTTATTAACTTGAAATGATCACAGTCATCATTTTGGTGACGTATAGTTTCAAACAGAATGTATTGCACTCAGACCAATGACTTGATAACACTTCCAATTCAATTTTACTTTCCAAAAAATTCAGTGAGGAAATAGGCTACAGAAAAATAATTCTTCGATTATAGCAATAGATGCAGAAAAAGCATTTGACAAAAGCCAACATCCATTCATGATTAAAACTCAGAAAACAGAAATAAAAGAGGAACTTCCTCAACTTGATAAAGAACATCTACAAGAAACCTTCAGCTAACACTGTACCTTGGCCTCTAAGGTCAGGAAAAGGCAAGGACGTCCCCTCTTGTTATTCAGTTTCAACATCCTACTCGAATTCCTAGCTAACACGTGAGGAAATTATATCTACTCGGAGTGAGAAGGAAGAAATAAACTGTCTCTGCTTGCAGAGATCATGATTTTCTCTGTAAAGAGACTTAAAAGAATAAAAAGACTGGTGGAACAAATTAGCAATTATACCAAGTTTGAGGATACAAGGTTACTGCATCAAAGTCCACTGCTTTCCTATATATCGACAATAAAGAACTAGACTCTGAAATTAAAGACCCATTACCATTTACGTTAGCACCCCACAGAATGAAATCTCTTAGGTGTAAGTCAAAGAAAATATGTACAATTCTATATGAGGAAAATTACAACGCTCTGATGAATGACTCAAAGAAGAATGACTCAAAGAAGAAGTGGAGAGATAGTTCATGCTCATGGATAGGGGACTCAATATTGTCGACATGTCAATTCTTCCCACTTTGTTCTATAGATTCAGTGCATCCTCCTCAAAACCCAGCAGGTTATTTTGCGGCTAATGACAAGATGATTATAAAGCATATGTGGAGAGGCCAAAGACAGGAAACAGCCAACACAATACTGAAGGAGGAGAAAAGGCTGGTAGACTGACACTATCGTACTTCAGGACTTAGTATAAACTTAAAGCAATCCAGGCAGTATGGTATTGGAGAAAGAACAGACCAAGAGATCAACGGAACAAACGAGAGAGCCCAGAGATAGACCTCCATAAATACAGCCAACAGATTTATGCAAGGGACCAAAAGTAATATACTGGAGCAAAGAAGTCTTTTCAACAAATGATGCCGGTATATCTGGACAGACACGTGGGAAAAAATGAATTTAGACACAGACCTTATGCCCTTCACAAAAAATTAACTCTTTTGAGTTAATCATACACCTAAATGTAAAATGCAAATCTATAAAGCTACATGGGATATGCATCTGCAGAGGCGTTCCAAAACGTAACAGAACATCTGGACAATGATGCATACAGAGAATACTTCTTTGGATACAACATAAAGGTACAATCTGTGAAAGAAACAATAGATATGGCAGACTTCATTAAAATGAAAAACTTCTGCTCTTAGGGAGAAAAATATATGAAGAGGCAGATCTGATTAAAGACTGTTATCTAAAATTTAGAATGACTTCTTAATTCCCAAACTATGTAAATGAACAACCTGATTTAGACCTAGGCAAGGACACAAACAGGGAACTCACCAAAGAAGAGACACAGAGGGAAAATAAGCATATGAAAAGATGCTCAACATCATACATCATTATGAAATTGCAAATTAAACAGCAATGAGGTATCACTGCACACTGATAGCATCAAATGTTTGTGAACATGTGTAGCAACTTGACCTCCCATTCGTTGCTGGTAGAAAGGCAAGTGGCATAACCACTTGGAATACAGAATAGAGGTTTCTCACAAAACTTAACATATGCTTACCATACCGTCCAGTAATCAATCATCTGTGGAGGACAATGGGGGAAGGGTCAACCTCCCAGCAGGCAGAACGTGGAGCAGCGCACCTGGTGGTTTATTTTTCTTAAAAGATCCATGGACAGGGGCACTAGGGTGGCTCCGTTGGTTAAGCATCTGCCTTTGGCTCAGGTCATGATCCCTGCGTCCGGGTATTGAGCCCCGAGTTGGGAATCTCTGCTCAGCGGGGAGCCTGCTTCCCCCCTTCTCTCTGCCTGCCGCTCTGCCTACTTGTGACCTCTGTCTGTCAAAGAAATAAACACAATCTTTAAAAAAAAGAATATTGATGGCATAAACACTGTAGAAACAAAAATAATATTTTATAGAGTTTCAAGTATAGTAAAATAACATAATGTAAACATAGGGTGGAAGCTCAAAGGGAGAAATGTGTTTTTAAGTATTCCACAAATCAAGCATTATAAGGGAAGTTATAAAATTAATTCTTTGACATCCAGATGGCCAACAGACACATGAAAAAGAGCTCCACATCACTCGGCACCAGGGAAATACAAATCAAAACCACAATGAGATACTACCTCACACCAGTCAGAATGGCTAAAATGAACAAGTCAGGAAATGACAGATGCTGGTGAGGATGTGGAGAAAGGGGAACCCTCCTACACTGTTGGTGGGAATGCAAGCTGGGGCAGCCACTCTGGAAAACAGCATGGAGGTTCCTCAAAAAGTTGAAAATAGAGATATCCTATGACCCATCAATTGCACTACTGGGTATATACCCTAAAGATACAAACGTAGTGATCCGAAGGGGCACGTGCACCTGAATGTTTACAGCAGCAATGTACACAATAGCCAAACTATGGAAAGAACCTAGATGTCTATCAACAGATGAATAGATAAAGAAGATGTGGTATGTATATACAATGGAATACTATGCAGCCATCAAAAGAAATGAAATATTGCCATTTGCGACAACATGGATGGAACTAGAGGGTATTATGCTTAGCGAAATAAGTCAATAGGAGAAAGACAACTATCATATGATCTCCCTGATATGAGGAAGTGGAGATGCAATGGGGGGGCGGTAGGAAAAGAATAAATGAAACAAGATGGGATCGGGAGGGAGACAAATCATAAGAGACTCTTAATGACACAAAACAAACTGAGGGTTGCCAGGGAGAGAGGGGTAGGGACAGGGTGGTGGGGTTATGGACATTGGGGAGGGTATGTGCTATGGTGAGTGCTGTGAAGTGTGTAAACCTGGCGATTCACAGACCTGTACCCCTGGGGCTAATAATACATTATATGTTTATTTAAAAAAATAAAAATTTTTTAAAAAATTAATCCTTTGCATTCCCTGTTAGTAATTCTTAAGACTGTAACAACTCAGGGATGCATATTATAAGGTGTGTGATAGTCAGAGGAAGTACAGAGAAAAGTGGATATCTTTTCTCACAGAGAAAAGTGGAAACACAAAAAATATTGGAATGTTTCTATAAAGAGAAAAAGAGCCATAAGTAGTATGAATGAAAAGATAAGATGACAACAAGTACTCCATGTTACAATGTGGTTGGATCTAATTACTATTTATTTACTTAAATTCAAGTAATTCACGCATAGTGTATTATTACTTTCAGATAGAGTTCAGTGATTCATCAGTTGCATATAAACCTCAGTGCTCGTTACATCAAGTGCCTCCTTAATGCCCATCTCCACATACCCCATGATACCTCCCACATCCCCTCCAGGAATTCTCCCTGTGTTTCCTATAGTTAAGTGTCCTTTATGGTTTGTCTCCCTCTCTGATATTGTCTTAGTTTACTTGTACCTCACTTCCCCTATGTGGCTCTGTTGATTTTTATACCACATATAAAACTGGTTTTAAATGGATCGGAGTTTAAATTATAAGTGTGTGAATGGAACACATAAATGCATAAATATATGCATCCACCTGGTCCCCTGTTTTGCTTTGGTTATTTGAAGTCGGCTCCATGCCCAATGTGGAGCCCAAGATGGGGTTTGAACACACAACACTGAGATCAAGACCTGAGCTGAGATCAAGAGTCAGGTGCTTAACTGACTGAGCCACCCAGGCACCCCCCTTCTAGGGCCCTGTTCTTGAAATGTGCATACTGCTTTCATTTCCCATTCTTAGAAGACACCCTAAGGATACAGCCTTGAGATAGAAATGTGGTGAAAAAACTATTTGGATGCTCTACATGGCTGAACCCACTGAAATCCTCTGTCTAAACGTTTCAGATTTGATGGACAGGTGTGGATATCTACTAGTCTTTTGGACACCCTACACAAGACTCAGAAATAAATTTCTTTGCTTCTTAAACTGCCACCCACCAATCTGAGGTGGTCCACCTCTTTCTTGCTTTTATCCCTGCCCTCCTTTTATGAGGGAGGAGATTTAGTGTGAGGTTTAGATTACACACAGGAAGTTCCTGGAATAGGAAAGCAACACCATGGCCTGAAATACAATGACGACAGAATAGACATTTTATTTGACGTATACTTGTAATGTCAACTGACATTTAAGAAAAAAATTACTTACATAAGGCTTAACAGGTTTCAAAGGAAATAGGAATAGGTTATCTGACAAGAGGAAAGTTAATGTAGAATTCAGTATTAAAAAGGATAGAAAAACCTATGACCAAGGAACACTCTGGTAACTCCCTTATGACTGAAGGAAATCATACACAAAATTAGAAAATATTTTTAACCCAATGTTAATGAAAGTGGCCCACAACTTATATGGGGTGGAGATGAAGACATGCTTGAGAAAAAACTATAGTCAAAACTGCATAAACAAGAGAAGGATGGGTAAGAATGACTTCATACTCTACTTCAAGCAGCTGTCAAGAAGAGTATCCAATGGTGGGTGCCTGGGTGGATGAGTTGGTTAAGTGTCTGACTCATAGTTCTGGCTGAGGTTATGACCTCAGGGTCTTGAGATCAAGCAAAGTGACAGGCTCCACACTCAGCATAGAGTCTGCTTCAGGTTTTCTACCTCTCCTTCTGCCCATCACTCAAGTTGGGCAAGCTCTCTGTCTTTCTAAAATAAAGAAGTGAAATCAATTTTAAAATTTTAAAATTTTATTTATTTATTTATTTATTTATGAGAGAGAGAGTGAGAGAAATTCATCACAAGTAGGCAGAGTGGCAGGCAGAGGGAGAGGGAGAAGGAGGCTCCTTGCTGGGCAGAAAGTGTAATGCTGGTCTGGATCCCAGGACCCCGGGACCATGAAAAAAGCTGAAGGCAGGCATTTAACCAACTGAGGCACCCATTTCCCCCTAAATAACATCTTTTTTTTAAAAAAGAATAACCAATGGGAAAAATATAGTGTCTTCAACAAATAATGTTTGGAAGCCTGGACAGCAGCATGCAAAGGAATGAAACTGGCTATTTTCTTTCACTGTATACAGAAAGAAAACAGGATTATAGGGGAAGTGAAGAACAAATAAAATGAGATGAAATCAGTGAGGGAGAAACACCACAAAAGACTCTTAACCATAGCAAAGAAACTATGGGTTGTAGGCAGGGATATGTAGGTGTAATGTATCTGCGTGAGGGGCATTAAGGAGGACACTTGATATAAAGAGCACTGGGTGCTTTATGCAACTGATGAATCACTAAATTCCACCTCTGATCATCATGATACACTCCATGTTCATTGATTGAATTTAAATAAAAAAATACTGGAAGTCCTAGTCACTGCAATCAGATAACAAAAAGAAACAAGGGCATCCACATAGGCAAGAAAGGAGTCCAACGTTCACAGATGGCATGATACTCTTTATAGAAAACCTAAATGACTCCACCAAAATATTGCTGGAACTGCTATATCAAAAGTCACAGGATATAAAGTCAAGGTACAGAAACATGTTTCATTTCTATACACCAATAATAAGCAACAGACATAGAAATTAAGGAATCAATCCGATTTAGACTTGCATCAAAAACCACACGATACCTAGTTAGAGACCTTACCACAGAGGTGAAAGACCTGTACCCTGAAAACTATAAAACCCTGGAAAAAGAAATTGAAGATGACACAAAGAAATGGAAAACTGCCATGGTCATGGATTAGAAGAACAAATATCATTAAAATGTCTACCATGCCCACAGCAATCTACGAATTTAATGAAATCCCTATCAAAATATCACCAGCACTTTTCACAGCCCTAGAACAAACAATCCTAAAATTTGTATGAACCACCAAAGACCCAGAATAGCCAAAGCAGCTTTGAATAAGTAAAGCAAAGCTGCAGGCATCTCTGTAGAGATCAGAACAAGATGGCACAGCTCCAAAAATGGCCACATCGATGAATGGAACACAACAGAAAAATGAGAAAGGAAGCCACACCTACATGGACAACTAATGTCTGAAGAAGCAGGAAAGACCATCCAGTGGAAAAAAGACAGTCTCTCTAAGGAAGGGTGTTGGGAAAACTGGACAGCAACAGGCAAAAGAAGGAAATTGGACCACTTTCTTACACCATACGCAAAAATAAATCAAAATGGATCAAAGACCTGAACTTGAGATGAGAAGCCATCAAAATCCTAGAGAACACAACCTCTTTGATAGCAGCATAGCAAATTCCTTCTAGATGTCTCCGGAGGCAAGGGAAACAAACGAAAAATAAACTATTGGGATTTCATCAAAGTAACAAGTTTCTACTCAGCAAAGGAAACAAGCAACAAAACTGAAGGCAACCTGTGGAATGAGAGAAGATACTTGCAAGTGACATATTTGATAAGCAGTCAGTATCCAAATCATATAAAGTACTTATAAAACTCAACACCCCAAAATGAGTCCACTTAAATAATAGGCAGAAGATATGAACAGACATTGTTCCAAAGCAGACATCGAGATGACCAACAGACACATGAAAATATGCCCCGCATCACTGATCATCAGGGAAAAGCAATCATAAAGTATGAGATATCACATCACGTCTTTCAGAAGAGCTAATGTCCCTGCTTTTAAAAGCTTTTCTTTTTTTAAAGATTGCATTTACTTAGTTGTCAGAGAGAGAGTGATCCCAAGCAGGGGTGGTGACAGGCAGAGGGAGATGCAGGCTCTCCACTGAACAAGGAGCCTGATGCTGAGCAAAGACTGGAGGCTGAGCTAGGAGCCTAATGCTGGACTCTCCCAGGTCCCTGGGTTCATGACCTAAGCCACAAGCTGATGCTTAGCCCACTGAGCCACCCAGGCATCCGGCCTTTAACAGCTTTTCAAGAAAGTTCAGAAGTTTTGCAGGAGATCTGTGGTTTTTTGCCTTGGGTCTTCTGCCATGAGTTCTTTTCTTCTCCTTATAAAATGTTGGAAACTGCTTTAGAGTTATATTTTTCTACAACACTGTAAAATAAGTGCACTATTATATTAAACACTGAAATGTTTGTATTATCCTGAAAAAAATTTAAGTCTTTATTTCCATATCAATAATTTCATCTGAAAAACCATGTGATCTCTGTGTACCACATGGAAAACCTATCCTTCAGAAGAATCATAAAACCCCTCATGTCAACAAACAAACAAACAAACAAAAAATGCTTCACCATGAACAATAAGAAGAAATTACTATAAAGTTTTAGGTATACATCAGTTTACCACTGTAGTCATCGTGTACACAGTCTGGTTTCCTGGTCAAGCTTTTCAGGAGTACTTACTTTGAGAAAGAGCAAGCGTTTCTAATTTGGAACTAAACCCCAAAATCTACTGCTTATTGGAGTCAGATATGAGTTTTGGGTATATTGGTACCCACCTTTTTGTGAAGAGTAAATGAGGTTCTAAATGTATGGAACCCAGGAGAAAGAAGTGGCTGACATGCAGTAGGCACCTCTAAATAGGATTTTTTAATACTGCCTCTTGTTATTGAAAAAACTCAACAAAGGGACCGACTGTCATCACTGTAGACACTGAAGGCAGAGGCTTTAACCCACTGAGCCACCCAGGCGCCCTGTGTTTCTGCACTTATTGTCATTATCATATGATTTTTCTCCTCTTGTGAATGTAGGAATCACATTGATAGGTTTTCCAATATTAAGCCACACTTGCCTAATGGAAAGTGACCCTTTAGTCACGCTGTGTTATCCTTTTCATGTACTGCTGGATTCTATTTTCTTTTCTTTTCTTTTTTATTTTATTTTATTTATTTGTCTGGGAGAGAGAGAGTAAGAGAGAGACCGTGCACACACAAGCTGGGGAAGTGGCAGAAAGAGGGAAGGGGAGAAGCAGGCTCCCCCCTAAGCAGGGAACTGCATGTAGGACTTGATCCCAAGACCCAGGGATCATGACCTGAGGCGAAGACAAACGCTTAACTGACTGAGACTCCCAGGCACCCTGGACATTTTCATCCTTGTAATGTTCTCATGACTTAAGCCTTATTTGGGGAAAATAAATCATGAAGAAGGTGTTTGACATTGGTCATAAAAACAAGAACCTGCAGTTGAATTTGGCAATATGTCACGGGATATAACCGACAGCATAATTTCCAGAAATAAGTCCTAAGGGAAAAAAGTCAGAAATTAATTAAAATTTTGTGTACAGCATGCTTATTACAACAGTGTTTGGGGTAATAAAATATTACAAATAGTGTGTCCAAGGGATGCCTGGGTGGCTCAGTTGGTTAAGTGGCTGCCTTTGGCTCAGGTTATGATCCCAGGGTCCGGGGATGGAGTCCCACATTGGGCTCCTTACTCAGTCGGGACTCTGCTTCTCTCTTTCTGCTGCTACCTCTGCTTGTGCGCTCTCTCTCTCAAGCTCTCTGACAAATAAACAAATAAAATCTTTAAAAACAACCAAATAGGGGCGCCTCAGTGGCTCAGCCGTTGGACATCTGCCTTCGGCTCAGGTCATGATCCCAGGGTCCTGGGATCGAGCCCCGCATCAGGCTCTCCGCCCAGCGGGAAGCCGGCTTCTCCCTCTCACACTCTTCCTGCTGTGTTCCCTCTCTCACTGTGTCTCTCTCTGTCAAATAAATAAATAAAACCTAAAAAAAAAAAACTAAATACACACGGGAAGAGATTTTGATGACTGAAATAAGCCAAGCGGAGAAAGTCAATTATCATATGGTTTCACTTACCTGTGGAATACAGGGAATAGCATGGAGGACATTAGGAGAAGGAAGGGAAAAATGAAGAGGGGGAGGGACCGGTGAGGGAGACGACCATGAGACACTGTGGACTCCAAGAAACAAACTGAGGGTTTTAGAGGGGAGGTGGGTGGGGTGATGTGTTGACCCAGTGATGGGTATTAAGGAGGGCATGTATTGCATGGAGCACAGGGTGTTATACACAAACACTGAGTCATGGAACACTATCTCAAAAACTAATGATGTACTGTATGGTGACTAACATAACAGGAAAGAAAACACCAAATAGTGTGTCCAAGATTTCCTAAATATTTTCATTCAATAAATTCTGAGGAAGTTGACCGTCCTTGGCAGCAACAAGAGGCAAGAAGAACAGACTGCTATAATAACTAATAATTCCCATCAAATCAACTGTGTCACCAAAAGAGGCATGCCATCTTCTCCCAGTCTATATTCTCTTATAATAATAACAGAAGTATACAATTTGGGCATATAAAGACTTAGTTATTTTACCTCAATCCACTCCAGGTTTACATGAAACTCCCACCCCCCACTTTGGCTGAGATTCTAACTGTATTCTCATCTCAGTTAAGTTTCCTGGTCCTGGGACTTGAGAATATCTCTTATGTTTTATTCCTATCTCATCTGTATTTCCTTATATTTTACTGATCAAGACTTTCCCCCTGAATACACTAATTTAGTCCTTTCAAATTCTTTTAATGTAAAATGTTAACTTTAAGCACAGTTATCTTTAAGCACATGTCTTAATCTTTGAAAACTAACCAATTATATCTCATGTATTTACTTAAACCTGTAGGTTTTCTACTTATCACCAGGAGAAAATCCAAATGACCATCAGTAGGGGGTTGTTTAAGTGAATTTCGGTACATCCTCACCATATTGTAGTATACAAACATTAATAAATATACGGTTAACGATTGTTTTAAGAATCCAAATGTGTCCACAATATATTAAGAATGTGAAATTTATAAAAGGTTTTGTGGAAAAGTACCTCAATTTTATTTTAGAAAAATAAACAATTAGGGCTTCTAGTTAGAAAGGACTTATGGCAGGTAACCATCAATTCCCTTTCTCAAGTATCCCACTTAAATAACTACTAATCAGGTGTGCCACTTCCCTTTCAAAGGTAGAATGTCACGACAGGCCATTGTGACCATTACATCAATTAAGACAAAACCTGATCAGGTTAAAAAACACAAAAGCACACACTTTTTAAAGACACAGAAGAACTATATATAAAGAAGATTAAAGCAACTAAGTTTCATAGCAGGAAGTGACTTTGGTGAGCAGAGACCAGTAGCCACTACAGTTACATGGTGATTCTGTCTGGACAAAGGATCAGACGGAAGGGTGCTGCTGAAATAAGAAAAAGCTGGTAAAACTTTTAAGAACACATAGGGTGGCTTGTCTTCAGGAGGCCCAAACAATGAACAGTGTTAAGTAAGGATGCATATGAAGTCTGGTGGGGCTCAAGTATCAAATTCTCTGTCAAATGGATATTCAACTGATCCAGACTCCTCTGTTAAAAAGACTTTCCTGAGTACTTCCACTTTGACCTCAGAGATGGACAGAGAGGGCAGAAGCAGCATTCCTGCTCATAAAACAAGAAGGGATGGGAACACTGCAAATTAACGACTTATTTCAGAACCCCTCAGAGAACTAAAGTCTAATGGAAAACATAAAATTTAATGAAAGACAAGTGTTTGCAGGCAGAAGGAAGACCTGAACATTTATTTACCTGGGACAGACACTGCCTGGGTGCCATGTAAGATATTAAGATTATTTAGAAATTTTTGAGAAATTGGTAGGGGCCAAGTGTGGGCTACCAAGAGAGTAGGAAGTCCTTCGAGGAGTTTCTCACCATCTTGTGAGCTTTTCCTCCAGGAACCCCACTTCATGTCCATGACAAAGATCTGGGGGGATCCTTGGATAAATCACTCGTGGTGCTTGCTAGGAGAGAAAAAGAGTAGTCCCTGCCCAAATATCAGCAGACACATCTTCCCTATTTCCTTTATGGTGCAAAAGGCTTAATCCAGGGGAGAAGGAGCATCAGTATTCTCTGTATATCATTGCAACTGTTCTGCAAATTTAAAATGATTTCACCCTGAAAGATGATTGATATATAAAAAAGGATTTCCTTGAGAAAGATAAAGAGGATAGTCCCTGACATGTAGAAGCTGGCCTGGTACTCACAGGTAGGCCATGGTATTCTTCTAACAAACGTAAACATTGTCACTGAATACAAGTCTCAGACAAGGTTATTCTGAGACCATATAAAATGAAACAAAACATGGCTGCTCCATAATTGTGTCCAAGCACAGGCAAAAGCAAGGTCCCTGTGCCAGACATAAAATACCAAATACCCAGTCGCCTGGACAAAGTGAGTGACTGCTGCTTCTTTACCAGTTATAAATTTATCCTCCTTATAGTCCCTCCTCCCTATAGATAAGGTGTTTTGAGGTAGATAACCCATGAGAAAATTGCCCATGCCTTCTGAAAGCATTCAAACTACTTTGGATCCTCCCTTCTGTTAAATCCTCCCTAAATCATTCAACCAAAGCTCAAATCCTATAGTAGGTTCTCTTTAACAGCCTCTTATTGCCACTCCCTGTGATTCTCCATGGTGTGTGCCCCCCCCCCCCTTATCGCAACTTGTTTAATTAATGTTCTTGGAGGTCTCTTGGCTTGAGGACATTGAAACCTTAACCTACCGAATTTGCTTGATGCTTTGGATGAAAATCAGTTGACTGAATATGCGGGTCAACAGAAATGGCTATTCAACCAAAATGGAGCCGTTTTGGCTAAATAGGCCCTTACAAACCCATGCCCTGCCTTAGCCTCATAAATGACTCCCCCAACCCACTCCTGGTGCGACTTCCCCGACTCTCCTCTCTGGAGTCTGGGAACCTTGCCCGAGGACGCCTTTAATAAATCTTGCCTTGTGCCTACTGTAAGGGCCTATTTAGCCCAAACGGCTCCATTTCAGTTGAACAGCCATTTTGTTGTTTATGCAGTAAAACCTAAAGGGACCCTGCCCTCCCCTTACAGGGGGCTTACTTAACAACAAGTCCCAGAAACCAGTCCCAGGTAACAAAGCCCAAATACAAGGGTGGGTCAGGCCAGGTGGAGGTATCGAATCAGTGGGGCGCGCATACTGTCTCCCTAGCTACCAAGGTGTGTGGACCCCGCCCTTTGGGTGCCTTTTGGGCGCCAATTCTGGCCAAGGTGATAGGGTAGTTCAAATGTCTACTATAGGGTAAATTGTAATTCAATTGGTCACTTACGTGTGACCTAGCATGAATGTGCAGCTTTCTCTGTGTGTTACAATCTCATTGGCCACCTATGTGTGGCCAGGCCCAACCACATGGCCTTTGCTCTATAAAAGTTAGTCTGTAAGGCAGGGAGGGGTCGCCTCTTTGTAAGAGACGGCCCTGGCCAGTCAGTTTGATTCTCAGTGCTTGGCTCGAAATAATGCTTTGCTTGACTTTCGCTTTGTATCAGTCTCGCTCCTTTGATTATGGACCCAACACCTACCTCACCTGGTGTTGTGTTTATCTTGCCTGTAAAACCTTACAGTGTGGGGGGGCGCCTGGGTGGCTCAGTGGGTTAAAGCCTCTGCCTTGGGCTCGGGTGATGATCCCGGGGTCCTGGGATCGAGCCCCACATGGGGCTTTCTGCTCAGCGGGGAGCCTGCTTCCCCCTCTCTCTCTGCCTCTCTGCCTACTTGTGATCTCTGTCTGTCAAATAAATAAATTTAAAAAATTAAAAAACAAAAACCAAAAAAACCCTTACAGTAGGGTATGCTGACTTGGCACTCTGCCTGTGCTGCTGAAAACTCCTTGTGCTTTCCATGAAATGAGTGAAAAGACCCCACAAAGACGTGCTAAGAATAACAAATTAAACTAGGGAGACGATGTGTAGTATTGAAGTTAAACATTTTCCTCCAATGTAGAAAAAAGACTGCATTTTCAAGCAGACCGATTAATTCCTGAGGGAAAAGGGGAAAGTCATTATGGTGAAGGACTACATGAAGCGGCACACTGTACACTCTTCACATTTTCAACCCTTTTCCAGGAAATGACTGAGATTCTCTTTGCATGTTTTCTTTCCTCCTGTCATGGTTTGTCATAATGCACGATGCACACATACACCCCCCTGCCCCCACTGTAATTCTTCTTCCCTTTCCCTTCACCTTGAGCCCCAGGTGCTCCTTCCACTTCCTTCCCTGATTCAGGTTTCATATCCTGGCTCTCAGGTGGTTTCTCATCCCTGGGTTGCCGCGCCTAGGGGTATGTGTGTATACGGGCCAATAAAAAGTCGTGTGGTTAATACATGCTGACAGTGTAAATAGACATCAGACATTTGGATATCAAACAATGAATAAGCATAAAGACACTCCCACATCATGATTCTATGTGCTTATTCTAAAAGTGACTCTTTCCACAGTGCAGATGCTGCAACAAGAGGTAGACACAAGCACTTTGGAGTCTACTGTAAACTCTGCTGGGATGGATATGCACAATCGGTGTTTAATAAGCATGACAAAGAAGACAGACTGTATTTCCGTATGCACCAGAAATATGGAATCCTCCTGTTTCACTGTTTTCCTCCCTTTATCAGCAGAGTATCTGTATGTTGGTTGGTAGCTCAACAGAACGTCCAGAACACAGCAATCTAAATCATCCAATATGGAAATAGTCACATCCACACGTTCCGTAGACCCTGGGTCATCTTTTCTGTGTTTGGATTTGCATCTTTTTTTTTTTTAAAGATTTTATTTATTTGACAGAGATCATAAGTAGGCAGAGAGAGAGAGAGAGAGGAGGAGGAAGCAGGCTCCCTGCTGAGCAGAGAGCCCCGATGCAGGGCTTGATCCCAGGACCCTGGAATCTTGACCTGAGCTGAAGGCAGAGGCTTAACCCACTGAGCCACCCAGGCGCCCCTGGATTTGGATCTTGATCTGACTCGGCCACTCATAGTTCACCCTGAAAGTAGAATATTGGTATTTGGGAAATGTACTCTAAAGGAGTATACTTCCAAGGCCACAGGTTTAATTGTTTCTTACTTTGAAAATATGTTGAAGGCCAACCTAGTATCATTATAGTGTACACGCTGTGTTCACACCAAATACATGGGCTGTAAGATCATTTACTTCAGGCTGCCCGTGAAATCACCTTAGGCACAGGCTAAAACACGAGGTTTAGTCTCCCAGCTAGATTCCCCAGTACAAAAGACATTTGAGAAAATAGTGCTGTACATTAAACCTAACTCCCTACCAGTGTGGTCACATTGCCATTCCATTGTGGTCACATTGCCATTATGAGGCTTTTACTGCTTAAATTAGGTTTTGTTGCAGCTCAGAGAAAGAAAGATTCCTTTGCATACTGCCTATGGCTGTGTCTGTACTACAAGGGTTCATTGTTGAAGGGTCAACGATGGTTGTGTCTGATCCTGAAAAGATTCATGGGCCAGCTCCTCCCTTGACACTGCACCGTGCACTCCAAATCTCAGGGCACTAGTTACAAGGCCCCAGCATTCCCCTCTTCCTGGTCTTTTCTATACCACCTGGTCTGGCCCCTGCCCAGGGTCCCATAGAGGATCCAGGCCTGTGTGCTCTGTTGGCAGTTGCAGGTGCTCCAGGACTCAGGCACCTCAACTAACCCCCCAAGCAACCCCAGTGCATGACCCCCCAACCAGTCCTTGCCCCATCTTCACCTCCACTCCTCGGCCACCGCCCTCACTTGCCCTGGCCCCACTACTAGCACCAGAGCTATGGCAGCTCTGTTGTCTGTGAGGTGAAGGGCGCTAGCTCCTTGGCACTTCCACCTAGGATGTCACAGCTCTACTGTCCCCGCCTGCCCGAGGCCCACTGCTTCCCTCCCCATAATGGCTCACACTTAAACTCCTGGAAGGACTGATGTGGGGACGTACCAGTTGAACTCAGGTAGCAATAAAGCTCACAGCACAGAGAACACGACAGCCTCAATTGAACTCAGCTCTGCTCACAGAACCAGGGCAGGGATGCGCATGCACAGCAGTGACCATGTGCAGTATTCATTCACGGTAATGAGCATGTGCAGAGAGTTGGGGTGTGCAAGGTAGGTTGAGCTTTTGCCTCCTGGGCTGCTGCAGAGACTCGCAACCACAGGGTCTGCGGAGAAGAAAAGAGGGTTGAGCAGTCTCTTTTTCAAACCACCTTATCTCTCCTATGCATCCATATACTTTGGGGACACACAGCCCCAACTTACCCTTAATGGACAATGTGTCTCAGAAAGAGCTCTGAGCCAGAAATAGATATGACATATTTTAATCCGAGTTTGATACGGGCTTCGATTACTTATTTCCTCCTTTGCTTTGGGGTGTTGTGTAATACTTGAACAAATTGACCCACCTGTGTATGATAAATTCATTAGCACCTGTTTTCTTTATGTTTTTGTTTGAACGACAGCACACTGACATCTCTGTACTGGTGGCTTATTTCTCCCTCTGAAGTGTATTCATTCGGTCCATGTATGTTTCAGAAATATCCAGATATTTGTCCTGGAATTTATGCTCAGTCCATGGTCACATGGCATGCAGCAGTAGTGTCTATGCTCCTCAAATTCTGTACTTCCCAAATTACAGCCAGGCCACTTCTTTTTTTTTTTTTTTTTATTTTTTTAAACTTTTAAAAAAAAAAATGTAACCCCACCACCCTCACCCAACCCCTCTTCCCCCCACCCCCCTCAGTTTGTTTTATGACATTAAGAGTCTCTTTTGGTTTTTCTCCCTCCCGATCCCATCTTCTTTCATTTTTACTTTTCCTACCACCTTAACTCCCACCCCCGTTGCATCTCCACTTCCTCATATCAGGGAGATCATGTGGTAGTTGTCTTTCTCCAGTTGACTTATTTCGCTAAGCATAATACGCTCTAGTTCCATCCATGTCGTCGCAAATGGTAAGATTTCATTTCTTTTGATGGCTGCATAGTATTCCATCGTATATATATACCACTTCTTCTTTATCCATTCATCTGTTGATGGACATCTAGGTTCTTTCCATAACTTGGCTATTGTGGACATTGCTGCTATAAACATTCGGGTACACGTGCCCCTTTGGATCACTACGTTTGTATCTTTAGG